>CAUYRH010033838.1:0-17637 GCA_963574655.1 Perodicticus potto | reverse complement strand
CAAGTGTAAAGTGAAGGAGACACCAAGGCACAGGTGTCTCCTCAGCAGTTGTCCAGCCTTTTTGGCTATTGGAGCCTCTGGTGGGCGTTGTAGGTCCCCCTCCTTGCCTGTCATCCAGCCCGCTGGCTCTTCAGCTGGCTTTCGCAGCACCAACACCACCAAGGAGGAGGCGGCAGGTCCGCCGGCTCCGCTGAGCTCTTAAGCAAATATTAAGTAAGAATTGAATATTTTACTTTTGAAATTTTTCTATGCCCAGACAAATTCAGATTCAAATCTAACCTATTGGTTTCTTGAGCCAACAGCAGTTTCTACTAATACATGTGGCTAGAGCTTTCTGCTTTTTCATTTATCCTGAGTCAGCAAATGTTTTTCTTTTGTTAGTTTTCATTTTATACTGAATAAAATTTTCTTCTAGGTTAAGTACATGTATATACTAGTCTGAGTAGGTTCAAGTATTTCCCCAACCCCTCTTTTAAATGTAATGTACTCATTAGTCTTGAAGGGTGAGGGCCATGTTGACCTTGTGTGTAGAAATGTCCATGTCTCCCCGTCCCCCTGCAGCTTATTCGTATTGATGTGCATACAATTACAGATAGGAGATTTCAAAGTGAATGTTTTTCAGCCTTAATCACAAATGGTTGCTAGATATACATTAATAACTATGGCTGTGATGTTGTTTCTCTGATGTTTTGGTAGCATTTACAAATGCAAATACTGGGAGAAAACTAGGAATTACCACAATAAACTAGGACTTCATTCAAGTTGTCTTATGATTTCCTTCTCCAGAAAATGTGGGATGAACTCGACCTCTGGCATTCCAAGCTGAATGAGCTAGATTCTGAAGTTCAGGACATGGTTGAGCAGGACCCGGGGCAGGCACCAGAGTGGATGGATAAGTTGATGGTCCCTTTCCAGCAGTACCAGCAGGTGTCACAGAGGGCAGAATGCAGAACCTCCCAATTAAACAAGGTGTGTCTGGGACACATAGTAGCCACAGAGCACATGGTTGTATTGAGATGGGTTTCAAGCAAAACAAAATATATTCTCAGAGGCAGCCAGTTTCCTTGATTGCCAATTACAGAACCCTAAGCTAGAGCCACATGGTAGGCTCACATGGGCACTGAGAGGAAAGATTTCGATGCTAATGCAGGCAGGAAGTCTGACTGTACAGCCAGACTGAGGAAGCCAGAGGTCAGGTATCTAGGCAAGTTGCCTGGCTTCCCAGTGGGTACATGAAGACCAGTGGGGAGAATTTAGAGCCAGCAATCTCAGGTGTCCAGGGAGGGAGCCGTTTAGGGGAAGACTGTCATTCGGGAACAAAATTGCCTCTCTACCCCAGTTCTGAATGGGCCCTGTGTTTGAGTGAGTTGAATATGTTTCCTAGCAAGAGGGAGGCGGCAGCTGAGTCTTAGAAGAACAACAGGGCAAGGTCCTGAACAGGACAAAGTACAAGCCCCATGTTCACATGGAAGTGTGAAGCAGGACCACAGTAGGTGCCAGACTGCCCAGAACTCTGTAGTGGTGGAGTGGGACTTCTTAAATCCATTCTGCTTATGGTTGGGATTACTCTTAAAAAGTGGGAGGATCATAAGGTGGAGTGAGTGGGCAAGTGGTCTCAGACCCAGAGCACACGGCCCTGCGACGCCTGGCACATCACCGAGTAACAGCGTTAACTCTTCATGCCGGAGTCATTCAGCCCGGGAAAAAGCATCCCCACTGAGTTTGGTGCCTTCTCTTTCACAGGCCACGCTTAAGATGGAGGAATGTGCTGATCTTCTGAAGAGCACTGAGGCTTGGATAGAGAGTACCAGTCATTTGCTGACCAGTCCTGCTGACTGTGGCTCCTCACGCAGACTGAGTCACCATGCCAGCGCCCTCCAGGTCAGTGTTCTTTCCAGGCTTCAGGGAATCGTAGAATCCACACGATGCCGAGTGGCTTAGCTGACCAGCACAGAGCTTTTCTCCCCTTCTCTACTGAAAACGCACCCTTCCTTCCTTCTGATCATGCCAAGGGCAGAAGGAAACACTAAACTGGGAGTTTGGAGACAGGGATCAAGCTCTTTCCATCCTGACAACGACTTCATGCCTTTCTGGATAATTTAGTGTATCTTCTGTGGGCCTCAGTATCCCCCATCTATGAAGTGCAAATGCTGCCCAGAACATGGTGGTGTGGGCGGCAGGATTCTACGATGCAAAGAAAACGAATCTGTCGGTTCCTTCCAGTGCTAACGTGCCATGACACCAAATTTCCTGTTATTTTTGGTAGTACACATGTGCCCCGGGTCTCCACACTAGCCTGCAAAGACAAAACGTATGAAAGTATTTTCCTATTAAAGGCCCTGACTGCAAGAACCTTGCAGATGCTGAGTACTGACTCAAGTTTTGTTGTGAAGGCATATTTCCCTTCTCTTGTATTATTCTGTCTTGAGAACGAATCCCTTAGGGAAAAGTTTATTTTATGATAGTTTTTACAGAGTCAGACTTCAAAGATGACCCGGCTTCTCTTTCTGTCTTTAGAATAGCACAATGTTTTTCTAAGTGAGGGGCAAACTTCATACCTCCCTGATGTTTAAGATTTTTTTTCCTATGGTAAGAATTGTAAAGATACTGCATTTTGACCCCCCCCCCTTTTTCCTTCTCCTTGCTTATGATTTCATTTGCCACCTCCCATTTGGGTTGGCTTTCCATATCTCCAGAGTTTGTCATGTTTTTATTATTTAATTGCTTCTAGGAGTCATCATTTTTTTTTAGGACTTTGCCAAGACAAAAGAAAGGAGTGATGCTTTCTTTTCCTCAAATGCTTATTAGGAGTTTACAAAAAAAAAAAAAAGGCTTGGCACCCATAGCTCAGTGAGTAGGGCGCCAGCCACATACACAGAAGGTGGCGGGTTCGAGTCCGGCCCGGGCCTGCTAAACAACAATGACAGCTGCAACCAAAAAATAGCCCGGTGTTGTGGCAAGCACCTGTAGTCCCAGCTACTCAGGAGGCTAAGGCAAGAGAATTGATTAAGCCCAAGAGTTTGAGATTGCTGTGAGCTGTGACGCTATGGCACTCTACCCCGGGTGACAGAGTGAGACTTTGTCTCAAATAAAAAAAAAAAACTCTATAGAAGTGACCTCAGGCAAAACCAGCTAGCATTTTGTTCCTTAATGCAAAAGTATCTTTCAGCCGTGCAGGATATTCTAAGTTGCTTTGAATATGTTGAATATGGACTTTGTTTATGAGCTGGAAGTGAATAGAGGAAGTAGGAACCAAGGAATATACAGGACTATGTCCCACAAAGTGTATTCCCAGTAAATTTCCAAGTGAGAAGTAAGCCCCAAATTAAGTAGCCCTGTGTGGAATCGCTGTTTTGTCCCTATGATAAAAATAGTGCTACGTCTAGGACACCCTTTTCCATTTTCTAGCATTATTAGTTCTTCATTTTTCAAATGACTCTTAAAGGGTCAAGCTTTAAATATTTGCTTTAATTGCACTATAACTTTCTACCTAAATCGCTTTTGTTAAACAGGTTTTGTAACCTAGAGATGATGATTCCACAAGTACTGCTATTGTGACTAAGTCATCAAAACATAAATTATCAGCTTGGCACCTGTAGCTCAGTGGCTAAGTGCACCCGCCACATACACTGGAGCTGGCGGGTTTGAATCCAGCCTGGGCCTGTTAAACAACAATGACAACTACAACCAAAAAATTGCCGGGCGTTGTGGCAGGTGCCTGTAGTCCCAGCTATTTGGGAGGCTGAGGCAAGAGAATTGCTTAAGCCCAAGAATTTGAGGTTGCTGTGAGCTGTGACGCCATGGCACTCTACCCAGGACGACATAGTGAGACTCTTCCTAAAACAACAACAACAACAAAAAGACACATACATTGTCATTATAAAAATAGAAAACTACATTGTTTCTTCAATCAACTTAATTTTCTGTATGTAAATTATACTTCTATAAAGTAATGCGTCCATTTTAAATGTGCAGGTAGGTGAGATTTGGTAAATGCGCAGCTGTATAACCACCACCACTATGAATTTAAAGAACATTTTCATTACCCCAGTGATTCATGTGGGGAATCACACAGTGTGTCGTCTCCTGCGTTTGGCATTGTTCACTTAGCAGAATGCCTTTTAGGCATCCCGGTTGCTATGTTCGTCAACACACAGTTCATTCGGTGACTGCCAAGCAGTGTTCTATTTACAGAAATAAGCAGTTTGTTTATCCGTTCACTGATTAAGAGATATTTGGGTTGTTTCCTGGGTATTAGCTATTGCTCAGTATCAAATTACTTCCAAAGTTAGCTGCTTAAAACAACAAACTTTTTTTTTTTTGTAGAGACAGTCTCATTTTATTGCCCTGGGTAGAGTGCCGTGGCGTCACAGCTCACAGCAACCTCCAGCTCCTGGGTTTAGGCAAGTCCCCTGCCTCAGTCCCCCGAGTAGCTGAGACCACAGGCGCCTGCCACAACGCCCGGCTATTTTTTTGTTGCAGTTCGCCAGGGTTTGAACCCTCCACCCTCGGTATATGGGGCCGGTGCCTTACTGACTGAGCCACAGGCGCTGCCTAACAAACTTTTTTTAAAAAAACCTTTTTTATATAAACATCATGAAATACTAACAAATACTTGTCATCTCATACTTTCTGTAGGACAGGAATCTAGGCATGGCTTGGCCGAGCCTTTGACTCAGGGTCATTATGAGAATGCAGTTAAGGAATCCGTAAGGCTATGGCTCATCTGAAGGCTTGGGGGATAGGGAAGACAGAGACTCACTTCCAAGCTCATTTGCCAGCCTGGTTGGCAGGACCCAGGACAATTGCTGCCATACACAGACACATGGCTGCCCTCAGCAGAAACTATCTAAAAACTATGGAGCGCGTGCTCCCAAGGCAGAAGCCACAGTCTCCTGTTTGTAATCTGTTCCTGCAAGCGACGTCTCATCACTTCTGTTGTATTTTATTAGAATTTAGCCAGTAAGTCCATCCTGCGTTCAGTGGAGCTGCTGGGTAAGGGAATGAAAAGCAGGAGGAAGAGACGCTAGGGGCCACCTTGGAGTCTGCCTCTGCTGATGTGAGCAGAGCTACCGTGAAGATTTGCATATAAATCTTTGTGTGGATGTATGTTCTCATTTCATTTTAATGGAGAATTAGCTTAGAGTAGGATTTTTTACTTTTATGGTAAGTGTTTGCCTGAGTAAGAAATGGCCAAATTGTTTTCCAGAATGGCTGTACTGGTTTTCATTCTCACCAACGTCGTGAGTTCCAGTCACTCCATTTTAGACGGCACTTGATATCTTCTTGTCTTTTACATTTTAGGCATTTTAGTGATTTGTGGTTTAAATGTCATTTCTCTAATCACTAATTATTTTGAACATTTATTCATGTGCCTTTCTGTCATTCGTACACATCCTTTGTGAAATATCTGTTCATTGTTTTTTGGGTTTTTTCCCCCCAATTGTTTAATTGAGTTAATTTGTCTTATTAACTGTAAGAGTTATTTATAAAACATTCTGAAAACCATTTTCTTTGCCAAATATTTGATTTAGAAATATTTTCTCCCAGTCTGTGGCTAGTTTGTTCATTCTTTTTTTTGGAGGCAGAAACTCACTCTGTCACCCTGGATAGAGTGCTGTGGCGTCACAGCTCACAGCAACCTCAAACTCTTGGGCTCAAACAATTCTCTTGTCTCAGCCTCCCAAGTAGCTATAGACTATAGGCACCCACCACAATGCCTGGCTATTTTTTTGTTATTGTTGTCATTATTGTTTAACAGGCCCTGGCCGGATTTGAACCCACCAGTCCCAGTTCATGTGGCCGGCGCCCTAACCCCTGAGCATGGGTGCTGATCCCCGGCTAATTTTTCTATTTTTAGTAGAGACGAGGTCTCACTGTTGCTCAGGCTGATCTTGAACTTGGGAGCTCAGGCAATCCACCTGCCTCAGCCTCCCAGAGTACTAGGATTATAGGCGTGAGCCATGACACCTGTCTTTAACATTGTCTTTCAGGGAACATTTAGTTATTTGTTATTTAGTTTGACAAAATCTACTTTATCAGTATTTTATTTTATGTATTATTCTTTTGTGCCATATTCTAGCAAATCTTTGTAATCTTAGAAATCTTTTTGTAACCCAAGGGTACAAAGATTTCCTTCTATGATTTCTTTCAGAAATTTGATAGTTTTAACTCTTACTTTTTATGTCTGTGATCCATTGAATAAGGTGTGAATCAAGTTCAAGTTTCTTTTTTTTTAATAGGACTATCCAAGTTGTTCTAGCATTATTTATCGAAAAGACTTTTGCCATTGAGTTACTTTGGCCCTTGTGAAAATCATTTGACCTCATACATATGGTCTATTTCTGAACTCTCACTTCTGTTCTATTGATCTATGTGTCTATTCTTCTACCAATATGATGACCGTCTTAATTACACACGCAGTAATTTTTAGAATTAAGCAGCATGAACTCTACAACTTTGTTCTTCCATCTCACATTCGTTTTGGCTTATCTAAGTCTTATGCATTTCCATGTAAGTCTTAGAATAAGCTTGTCAATTTCTGTCTAGAGGTCTGTTGAAATTTTTAGTGGGATTGCATTAAATCTGTAGATCAATTTGGAGAATTAACGCCTCTACCATATTGACTGTTTGATCCAGGAACATCAGCTATCTTTATTTATTCTGGTGTTCTTTAATTTCTCTCAGCAGCGTTTTGTAGTTTTCAATGATAGTTCTTGCACATACATTGTTAAATGTATCTCCTAAGTATTTTGTGGGTTTTGATGTTATTATAAATGGTACGTTGGTTAAAAAATAAATACACATTGGTTTTAAGTTTTATCTTCCTGGCTCGGTGCCTGTGGCTCAACAGGCTAAGGTGCCAACCACGTACACCTGAGCTGGCAGGTTCGAATCCAGCCCAGGCCCACCAAACAACAATGATGGCTGCAACCAAAGAATGGCCGGGCATTGTGGCGGGTGCTTGTGGTCCCAGCTACTTGGGAGGCAGAGGCAGGAGACTCGCTTGAGCCCAGAAATTGGAGGTTGCTGTGAGCTATGATGCCACGGCACTCTACCCAGGGTGACAGCTTGAGGCTCTGTCTCAAAAAAAAAAAAAAGTTTTATCTTCCTAAAAGTCCTCTCCTATTAGGACTTTGAATATGACCAATATAAAATTCTGGATAACCTAATTAATTTTACTGAGTTACAAATGGAATTCTAGTTGCATAAGTAAATATCTCATATCTGTTATTTGTATGGACTTACCTGAACTACATTAGCAGGCTGAACATTTCCATTAGGCATCTGAGCTATTTTGAAATCTTAAGTTTGAAACTTAATGTTTGAAAGGGCTTATTATGCATAATCAAAGATTATTTTCTTGCCCCTATTGCCATGGAAATTCCAACAATTTTAGAAGCTCTGGGGGAGATGAAGATCAGATTTATTAATATATGTATTTATCAGAGGTAGTTACCCTGAAGGTAACCATTGCCATTGAAATATAGAGTATTCTGATGTTTTCATGCTGCAACTGGAAAGGACCAGGAGTTTAAAATGTTAAGACAAATTTAAATTTTCTCTGATTTAAATTTCCATCAACTTGTTTCTCTCTCTCTTTCTTGTTTATCTAGATGGCTTTGGAAGATTCAGAACAGAAGCACAATCTTTTACATTCAATTCTTACTGATCTAGAAGACTTGTCAATAATTTTTGAAACAGATGACTTGACACAGTCCATACAAGAGTTAAATAATCAAGTAACAGCTTTACAACAACAAATAATGGCACGCCTTCCACAGATTCAGCGACTGGCTAATGTAAGTTTGCATCACAAAGATATGATTTCTTATTCTTATATTTATTCAGTAAATTAGAGTTGTACTATCGACTAGGTCCTATACCACAATTCAATGTGAAGAGACATTGATCTGGTAAATTTTTCATTTATGTTCTTACTTCTTGAATTGCACCTGCAACAAAAAGCATCTCCCTGCTCTCAACCCAGAAACTGTTTGTGTAAAGAGTGAAGAATCCTGATCAAATAAACTCAGTGTTTTCTCTTTGTCAAAGAGAAAATATTGTTGATTTAAGAACCCTGGTTAGGAAAGAGGGAATTAAAGCAGGTAACCTCCCATCTTCATTCACCAATAGCAAACATTTATTGAGGGGTGTTGTATGCCAGCCTCTGGATTTTTTATTTTTGCTTGAAACATCTGAAGCATTTATGTAAGGATAGGGTCACAAAAAGGCGATTATGGTTTGTTCTTTAATCATTTCCTTTTGTTTCCCAGTTACATTTTCTACACCATACTCATGTATCTTCATGGAATAATAATTGTTAAAGTAAATATTCTTGGTTACTGAAGTTTATTCTAAAGTTTTGTGATCCTTCTACAATTTTTGATGGGAAGTACCCTATAATACATTGTATATGTACCTTCTTAAATAGTAGATGCAGAAAATAATTTCAATGGAATTTAATTTTTCCTCAGAGTTGGGAGAGACAATACTGTAAATAGTTACTGTACTTCTTGATTCATTTGCTTTTGGTAACTCAAGTTTTATTTGTCCCTTTATTGAATGGCTCCACACTCGTCTGATTTGAAACCCTTAATCTATTTCTTTGCCATTTTTCATCTTCTTCATTATTACCTGTATTTGCTACAGTGTATCTGCATTGAGCTCTAAAGTAAGGTCTGAAGGCTCATGTGTAGTTGTGTGGACTTTAATATGCAGGGTTTGCAGCACATATTTTAATTTATTTTTGTAGCTTTTTTTTTTTTTTTTGAGACAGAGTCTCACTTTGTTGCCCTGAGTAGGCGCCATAGCTCATAGCAACATCAAACTTTTGGGGTCCAGCAATCCTCTTGTCTCAGCCTCCAAGTAGCTGGGACTATAGGTATGTGCTGCTATGCTCAACTAGTTTTTTTTTGTTGTTTTTTCCCCCATTTTTAGTAGAGATGGAGTCTCACTCTTGCTCAGAATGGTCTCAAACTGAGCTCAGCCAATCCACCCGTTTGGCCTCCCAGAGTGCTAGGATTACAGGCGTAAACCACTGAGTCCAGTCTTTTGTAGCATTTTTACTGGAAGGTTGTGGCCTGTTTCTGGAGGTTGAAGTTGACCAGAGAATAACCAACCACTGAACAAATTATCTATTATTTAAATTAATCTGAGTGGGTTGTAAAGTAGCTCAGTGACACTCTACTTGGCAATACTTCTCAGGAGGCTGGCAAGAAATTCTTGTCGATTTTCCAGCTCTTGTGTGTTAGTTTCCTAAGGATGACTTTATCATTTTACTTAAAGTGATGGGAGTTTTTAAAACGTCATACCCACTTGCATTTTGTGTTCAAACATATTCCGAAGATAAATCTAGCTGGGTGTGGTGGCTCATGCCTGTAATTCTAGCACTCTGTGAGGCCGAGGCAGGTCGATTGCCTGAGCTCACAGGTGCAAGACCAGCCTAAGCAAGTGTGAGACCCCCATCTCTAAAAATAGCTGGGCGTTGTTTTGAGCACCTGTAGTCCCAGCTACTCGGGAGGCTGAGGCAAGAGAATTGCTTGAGCCCAGGAGTTTCAGGTTGCTGTGAGCTATGATGCCATGGTACTCTATCAAAGACAACAAAATGGAGTTTTTTCTCCAAAAAACAAAAAGATAAATCTAATGAGTTTATTTTAAAGATGCATACTACCTTTATTCTCACAGTTCAAGTAGTTTAAAAAAATGGCCCTATAATGATCTTCTTAATTTAACAAGGCATACAAGCTATGCTTTGTAGTATGGTATGTTATTAATAGATAACATTTTTGTTGAAAACAGTGAACATGATCTAACTGTAGTGCTTGGTTAATTTTTTTTTCATGGAGGCATTTCATCATTAAGTACTTTGTTAATTTTCAAGAGGTATAAGGGAGAAACATTCTATGGCTAAAAGAGAAGAGGATTAATGGCAATACATTGTGTTTTTTATAGATTGTTGTGTATATTATAGATTATTAATGTACTACAGATTTTGCATGATTGTGTTATTGTTTCTGAAATTCCAGGATGTGGTCGCTATTGAATCTGAAGTAAAATCAATGGAGAAAAGAGTTTCAAAAATCAAAACTATCCTGTTATCAAAAGAAATATTTGATTTTTCACCTGAAGAACATCTTAAACATGGGGAGGTGAGCATGGATCATTATTAAAAATATTTTCTTATAATACTTACAATGTCTACTTTAAAATGTGATGTGATAAAAAGCATTTAGTCTTACTAGAGTAACAGCAAAATAAGGTTGGGAAGTGGATGTGAAAGGCCATAAACAGATTTTAAATCATAGTTGTAGTATTACCTGTGTAAAAATAATTTCCCTAGAGGGTAGTTTTTCATCTAGGTCAAATCAAAGAGTTTGATTTGAATGGAAAAAAGCACTGGCTGAGCTTTTTCAGCTTGAGCTTTGCACTGGCTGTGTGGCTTTTGGTAATTAATGTTTCTTAGATTCTCTTTTCTATCTGTGCATTGGTATTGAAGTGATTATATTGACCAGTTGTAACATAGATAGAGCCCCCGGCATAGGAGCTGGGACATATTAAAACAGCAGGCAAAAGTGCATTTCTCCTCAACCTCGTGATTGACAGCATGTGGTTTGGGATATGACAGGCCCAGGCTCTGATCCCAGCCCTGTCTCTTAATAGCCTAAGTTTGCCTAGATCTTCAAACTTCTGTGAACCCAGTTTCCCTACCTGTGAAATGGAGGTTAGGATACTTACCTCACAGGCCGGTTGTGAGCATTCAATGAAGTGATAGTCTATGAAGTAGCACTTAGTAAAGTGAATACTCTCTTCTAGTTAATTGGTTATGTAAATCCAGATTTCTAAGGATCAGACATTATTAAATCAAAATATAATTATACTCTTGGGACTTAGGAAAATCAACAGGACAGTTTCGTTCCATTCAATAAGCATGTTTTGAGGGCCAGCTATTGGGGACGTCCAGTGCTATGTGAAGTTCAACACCTCCCCTTACATTGCTTGCTGCCTGGCAGTGATGTACAAAGCAAAACAACAGTTTTACAGAGAGTAGGGAGACAGAAAAAGAACAAAAGTATTGTCCAAAAGCATAAATTAGTCTTGGTAGGTTGCTTTTGCCCCAGGCATTCTTTCTGGAGACTTTTACCTGTCAGATCATGAGTGATATTATAGTTCTTTTCAATCTGGGCTAACAAAATGTTTCAAAACTTTAAGTTACAGATTAAAGACTAAAATTACATAGTATTTCTTTTTGAATAATTCAATTTAGCAATGGCCATTACTTTTTCATTTTGGTAACATGCTTATCCTATATAATTAAGGTCATACTTGAAAATATACGTCCCATGAAGAAATCCATTGCTGAGATAGTGTCTTACCAAGTGGAACTGAGGTTACCCCAAACAGGAGTGAAACCTCTGCCCATGTTTCAGCGGACAAATCACCTTTTACAAGATATAAAACTGTTGGAAAATGTGACTCAAGAACAAAATGAGTTACTAAAGGTGAGCAGTTTATAATGACAGCCAACTTACTGGATGAAAATGTTCAGCAAAAGCTGGTTTATTTCCAGTTTTTATTACAGTTAATTATTATCCAGAAGGCAGCATTTGATATAAAAGCATATTTCTGTGCTCACATGGGGCTGAGATTATTTTTCTCATTAAAGCATAGTTATGGTTTCTTGAATTCTATTCTATACTTATTGAAAACTTACACGGGAAGAGATTCAAACCTGAACAAGGCGTTTCCAAACTCCTGAGGCCAACAGATCTGTAAAGTAATTATGTCCACAATACTCTCTTATCTGTCTTGGTCACTTTCCTATTGATCATCTCATTTTATTCTCAAACATGTGAAATAGGTAGAATAGGCACTTTGTCATCTTTATTTTTACACGTAAAGAGACTAGTGTCAGTGGCTTAAATGACTTGCCAAAGACCACAGAGTTAACTCCTGTAGAGCTTAATTGTGTACAAATAGAATCTGAGTTTCCAAATTCCTAGTGTCATTTCTCCATACGGGGGTTCTCTTCCCTCTAACTGACATCTCTCAGCCTCTCCCCAGAGTGTTTTTGTTGTTGTTATTTTGAAGTTTTGTTGGCTCACCAGTTTCAAGTCAGAAATTATCCCTACTTAGAAATTACCTTTTTCTTTAATCTGTATTCTTAGATCAACAACCACTCCCAAAAGAAAACAGAAAAGTGCTTAAAGAGCCTTAAATTCCACAGACTTTCAACCCTCTATATAGACCCCCTGTATCCTGGGTTTCTTTCTTATTTGGGTCAGTCTAGAGTAGTGATTTTGAACTGGTGTGCATGTCACACTGGTGTGCCATGACGTGGTCTTAGGTATGCCACAAAAGGTTTTAAAGACCATTAATTGAATTGTTTTTGAAATACATTCAAAAAACAGTAAGAATATTCTTTTTTTTTTTTTTTTTTTTGAGACAAAGTCTTACTATGTCACCCTTGGTAGAATGCCCTGGTGTCACAACTCATAGCAACCTCAAACTCTTGGGGTTAAGCAATTCTCTTGTCTCAGCCTCCCAAGTAACTGGTCTACAGGTGCCTGAAACAACGCCTGGCTAAGTTTTTTTTTTTTTTTTTTTTAGTTGCAGATGTCATTGTTGTTTAGCAGGACCAGGCTGAGTTCGAACCCACCAGCCTCTGTGTATGTGTCTGGTACCCTAACCATTGAGCTATGGGTACTGAGCCAGAATATTCTTTTCTTTTAACTTTTTTTTGATCAACATAATTTAAGTGTGCTGTGGAAGTTCAACTATAAGTTCAAGTGTATGTGAGATAAAACAAAAGGTTCAAAAACACTGGACCAGAGGTTACTTTCCTCCTTCATCACCATCTGGTTGTAAGAAGAAAACTGCTGTATCTTGTTTCTTCTTAAATTTTATTCACAGTTCAGTGGCCACTGTTCTCCTAAGGATTGAGGAAATTGTACTCTCTGGTTGGAGGTTTAAATCGTACAATCTGTCTAGACTCACTACTGATCAACAGATGTCCTTTCCTAATAGCCAAAGAAAGTGAAAAGATCGGGCATTCAATATACTTTTTTTTTTTTTTTTTTTTGAGATAGGATCTTGCTTTGTTGCCCAAGCTAGATTATGGTAGTGGGATGATAGCTCACAGCAACCTCAAACTTATGGGCTCAAGTGATCCTCCTATCTCAGCCTCTTGAATAGCTGGAATTCCAGGTGGGCAGAACCATACCTGGCTAATTTTATTTATTTTTTTATTTTTTGTCATGATGGAGTCTCACTATGTTGCCTGGACAACATAGTAAACTCCTGGCCTCAAGCAATCCCCTGGCCTCAGCCTCCTAAATTGCTGGGATTACAGGTGTGAGCCACCATATCCAGCCTCAATGTATAATAATATTTTTTCTATTAAAAATATAAAATATGATCTATTGTTTTTAATTCTTTTGTCATTTATTGGTCTCCTGGTGGTCAGGAAAATAACAGTTCTAACTATGCCTTAAAATGGCTTCTTCAAAATGTGAAAGTGGGGAATAGAAGAGGAAATTATATTTTATGCTAAGTTGGGTATCAAACTATGCAGCTAACATTTTCTATATTACTGTGTTGGTGGAAAGCAGATGTCACCTCATATATTACGAAGCTAAATAAGCCAATGGTAATTAAAACAATTAGAATATGGGACATGTTCTTATAATTCCTATTTCAGATATTCTAAGTGTCTTTGTGGAAAATAAGACAAATTATTTTTGTGGAGAGTAATGGGATATAGTTCATTCTTGAGGGCTGGGAACAGGTGTGTGTGGTGAAAAGTGATGTTCACTTCAAGCCTGCAGCTCAAATTATGGCTAAATATTGAAGCAAATATAAGGAAGAATTCTGCATTGGCTAGAAACTTTGTAGTTTTAAAGGGCATTTTGCTTTTTTATGAAGCATACCAGGGAAGTACTTAGACTTTCCGTTGAAGAATCTTTCATGATACTTAATCATATGTTTTAGTTCATCAATAGTTCTGAGGTCTGTTACTCCCTTCAAAACACTAGATTCCAGGTTCCATTCTGGTTAGTTTTTCCTTATTCTGCAAATTCAGACCACTCTTCAACCCACAACCTCTTACTCATAAAATGTACATCGCTGATTCCCAAAGGGTAGCAGGTATCTAGATGAAGAAAACCCATCATGACTCCAATCAGAAGCTCTGTCCATTCTGAATCAGTAATGTCACCTTTCTATGTGTAACACACCCGCCCCCAGGAATGGCAGATGTGACTTATCAGTAATTTCATAAAAATTTAGCAAATTTACATTAATATGCCATAAAATGCTTCCCAGAACAAGCCCAGTAGACTGGAAATACTTAAGAGCGAAGGTGTGTCTAATGAGACTTGAACTCCAAGCACAGTAGGGCCCAAGGTGCCCTGGCATCTGGTAGAGCAAGTCGGTCAGGTACCAGCTTTGCAGTTTCTCTGTAGTTAGGCCTATTGACATCTGAATGGGTGCATATTTGTTGATTGGAACTTCTGATGGGGATAGAAAATGGGAAGTAGTCCATTAATCTAGTCCTTAGATTATGACAAAAATTCTTCTTTTGGGGGGATATTTTATAGGTAGTCATGAAACAGACTCATGAATGCGACAAAGAAATAGAACATTTGAAACAGATCTTAATTAATTACTCAGCTCACTTCTCCCTTGAACATATGTCACCAGATCAAGCTGCGACCCTGCCGTCTGTACAGGTACGTTTCTTTCATTCCTATGAATATGCTACATTTGTACATCAGTTCATTCAACACTTTCTAAGCCACTGGTATCTAGAAGCCTTTGTAGTAGTAGTTAATTTCCTAAACTTCTCTCTTCCAGTTGAAGATACTTTTCTGTCTGTATTTACTTTCCATTCCTATTTCATAAAATAGGTGATTATATAATTATCATTACTAAGGAATGATGAAAATCGTACCCTTTGATGTTCACTGAAGACAAGCTATTTCTGTAGGCTGAGCAGCCCTAACCTCAGAAACTGGACCAGGGCCACACATCTCCTTCCTTAATAGGGACCTTTTAAGCACCCCATTGCCTCAGCTTGGCTCATTTTGGCCTGCATCTGCTCTTGTTCCAAAGAGGCTGATATAATACAGGATGTTTGGGCAACCTGACTTTCTGGGATAGAGGTCAGTCATTGTGGGCTGGCTGAGCTTTGGAGGGAAAGACCCTGGACACTGTTCTAATGAAGAGCTGTGTGTGCTGAGCAGTGATGCCATGTGCTAGAACTGGCAGTGTCACCAGTGCCCCTAGCTCAGTGGTTACAGCGCCAGCCACATGCACCGGGGCTGGCAGGTTAGAACCTAGCCTGGGCCTAATAAAAGAACAATTACAACTGCAACCAAAAAAAAAAAAAAAAAAAAAATGCCTGTAGTCCCAGTTACTTGGGAGGCTGAGGCAAGAGAATTGCTTAAGCCCAAGAGTCTGAGGTTGCTGTGAGCTGTGACGCCATGGCACTCTACCGAGGGCAACATAGTGAGACTTGTGGCTCAGCGAGTAGGGCGCCAGCCCCATATACCGAGGGCTGCGGGTTCAAACCTGGCCCCAGCCGAACTGCATCAAAAAATGGCCAGGCATTGTGGCGGGCGCCTGTAGTCCCCGCTACTCGGGAGGCTGAGGCAAGAGAATCGCCTAAGCCCAGGAGCTGGAGGTTGCTGTGAGCTGTGACTCTACGGCACTCTACCGAGGGTGATAGAGTGAGACTCTGTCTCTACAAAAAAAAAAAAAAAGAAAAATAAGAATTGGCAGTGTCCTGTGGGTTCAGTTACAGTGGTTTGCATGTTAACCCCTAAACTGCTAGGGTCTTTATAACTAGTCTTTATATTTCTATAATGAATAAAACCTGACTGTATGCTAGGGAGCTACTTTTTTTCCTATCATTGAGTTGATGCAGGCAGGCAATGAATATGGTGCTGTCAAATGGCTGGCTGTGAGATCTAGAGCAAGTTATTTAACATCTACAGAGAAGTGCAAGGTGACACAGTCATGAAGTGGTGGACTCATTAATACAGACTCAGTATTAAAGACTCAATATTGTAAAAATGTCAAAATTCCTTTACACGAAAACATCTGGGGACCCCAAAGAACTTTTATTTTTATGCGTTAATATCTACTGATATAAAAATTGAAACTCAGAAATATAAAAATATTTGTTTAGTTTATTTTTAAATAATAGTAATAAGTCCATTACATGTTAATAGAGATAACATTTTTAAAATTTTTATTTATTTTTCTTTTAGAAATGGGGGTATCACCATGTTGTCCAGGCTAGCCTAGACATAACATTTTTATTAAAGTAATTATATTTAAAAAAGCAAAAACTAGTGAGAAGGGCAACATTGTTTTACATTTTTGTAAATCTCTTTAACATCTGGCTCAATAGAAGACAGATTCTCATCTGTTTCTGCATTCACTCTGTTGAGGCATATAGTTTTGTTCAAAGTACATAAAGATAATCCAAACTCTAAAAGCCACGTGCTTGGAAAAGGGTGGAATATTTTAATCGTCCTTCTGAATAACTGTGGGTACTTTTTCTTTGAAATTACACTGAAACAAGTGGAAATTACTTGCAAGTTAGTTATAAAGTGGACTCTGAAGCCATGTCAAAGAACTTTACGTACTCTTACATGAAAATCCATTGTTCTGCCTTGCACTGTGAGTGGATCTTCTAACTATACGTGATTTTAACACGTAGACTTAGGGGGTACAAGTGCAGTTCAGTTACATGGATATGATGCAGAATGTGAGGTCTGTGAAGTTCAGCTCTCAACTCAAACAATAGCATACCTTTTTTTTGTTTGTTTTCTTTTAGTGCAAACATCACCCAAATAATGTTCATTGTATCCCTTAATTTTTCACCCCTCGTCACCCTCGATCTTCTTACCCTGAATCTTTAATGTCTATTATTCTATGTCCATGTGTATATATTATTTACCTCTTACTTATTGATGGGGACACTGTGTGTGATTTTACAACATCATGCCTGGTCATTTGGAAAATCTTATTTCACTGAGTTGTGCAGATCATTCAGATGTTAACCACATTTCAGTAGTCAGTAATTTTTTTTTGAGACAGAGTCTCACTATGTTGCCCTTGGTGAGTGCTATGGCGTCACAGCTCACAGCAACCTCAAACTCTTAGGCTTAAGATATTCCCTTGCCTCAGCCTCCCAAGTAGCTGGGACTACAGGCACCCACCTGGCTATTTTTTGGTTGCAGTTGTCATTGCTGTTTGGTAGGCCTGGCCTGGGCTCAAACCCGCCCCCTTTGGTGTATGTGGCTGGCGCCCTAGCGGCTGAGCTACAGGCGCCGAGCCAGTAGTCATTATTTTTAAAAAATTACTTTTGTTGGCTCAGTGCCTGTGGCTCAACGGGCTAAGGCGCCAGCCACATACACCTGAGCTGGCAGGTTCAAATCCAGCCCGGGCCCACCAAACAACAATAAAGGCTGCAACTAAAAAATGGCTGGGCATTGTGGCGGGCACCTGTAGTCCAGCTACTTGGGAGGCAGAGGCAGGAGACTCGCTTGAGCCCAGGAATTGGAGGTTGCTGTGAGCTGTGATGCCACAGCACTCTATCCAGGGTGACAGCTTGAGGCTCTGTCTCAA
>CAUYRH010033837.1:0-13688 GCA_963574655.1 Perodicticus potto | reverse complement strand
GACAAAGGTTTAATAACCAGAATCCACAGAGAACTCAAACGTATTAGCAACAAAAGAACAAGTGATCCCATCTCAGGGTGGGAAAAGGACTTGAAAAGAAACTTCTCTAAAGAAGACAGGCACACAGCCTACAAGTACATGAAAAAATGCTCACCATCCTTAATCATCAGAGAAATGCAAATCAAAACTACCTTGAGATATCACCTAACTCCAGTAAGATTAGCCCACATAACAAAATCCCAAAACCAGAGATGCTGGCGTGGATGCGGAGAAAAGGGAACACTTTTACATTGCAGGTGGGAATGCAAACTAATATATTCCTTTTGGAAGGATGTTTGGAGAATACTTAGAGATCTAAAAATAGATCTTCCATTCGATCCTATAATTCCTTTGCTAGGTATATATCCAGAAGACCAAACATCACATTACAATAAAGATATCTGTACCAGATTGTTTATTGCAGCCCAATTCATAATTGCTAAGTCGTGGAAGAAGCCCAAGTGCCCATCGACCCATGAATGGATTAATAAATTGTGGTACATGTATACCATGGAATACTATGCAGCCTTAAAGAAAGATGGAGACTTTACCTCCTTTGTGCTTACATGGATGGAGCTGGAACATATTCTTCTTAGCAAACTATCTCAAGAATGGAAGAAAAAGTATCCAATGTACTCAGCCCTACTATGAAGCTAATCTATAGCTTTCATATAAAGGCTAAAACCCAGTTATAGCACAAGAAATGGGGAGGGGGGCAAGGGCGGAGGGGAGGGGGGAGGATGGGTGGAGGGCGGGTGATTGGTGGGATCAAACTTACTGTGCATCTTACAAGGGTACAAGTGAAAATTACTAAATGTAGAATATAAATGTCTTCATATAGTGATTAAAAGGTCATGAAGGCTAAAAAAAAAAAAAAGAATGGGCTTCCTGGGTGGTGCCAGGGGCGCAAGGAGTAGGGCACTGGCCTCATATACCAGAGGTGGTGGGTTCAAACCTGGCCCCAGCCAAAAAAAAAAAGAATGAGCTTCCTGGGCAGCTCCTATGGCTCAGTGGGTAGGGCACCTGGCCCCAGTCAAAATGCAACAAAAAAATAGCCAAGCGTTGTGGAGGGGACCTGAGGTCCCAGCTACTCCGGAGGCTGAGGCAAGAGAATAGCCCTAATCCAAGAGCTGGAGGTTGCTGTGAAGTGGGATGCCACGGCACTCTACCAAGGGCAATAGAGTGCGACTCTGTCTCTAAAAAAAGGCTTCCTAGATAGAATATAAACACAAAAGACAAAAAAGAAAGACAAAGGATGAAAGGCTGGAAACTTTTAGGGAAAAAATAAAAAATTTTAGGTGTATAAAGCCCAGACAAACAAAGAAAAATGAAAGTGACAGGTGTTTCATTTCTTTCATCAATTAAACAATATATTTCAGTGGGAAAAAAAAATTGAAAGTACCAATATACACATGAAAAACTGCTCAAAGTACTCATAATTTAAACACTATTTAAAACTGTATTTTGAACCATGAGATCACAAAGATAATTATTAGTATTGATGGGAGTGTGGGAAGATAGGCACTAATGAATATAAAAACTGATACAACTTATTCAGAACGTAATTTTAAAAGTTATAAAAATTAAAAAGCAACAAAGGATATTTATGAATAAAATGAAACTGAGTTTGGGATTGACTTTAAAATAATCTGAGTGGTGAAAAATGTACCTAAGGAAATTGGTTGATAACAAGATTAGGCATAACTTGGAGCAAGATGGTGGTACACGGGCATTCTTATGGTTCTCTAAATCTTTGTATCATTTGAATTTTTCCCATAGTCTTTTCTAATGTTCATACCCTTTAACCTAGGAATTCCATTTTGTACAAGCACACAACAACATAAGTACAAGGATGTTCTTTAAAGCAATACAGGCTACAACCTGGAAACAATCTAAATGTCCATTTGATGACTGGTTGAATAAATTATGGCTTATCTGAACACAGTAATGTCATGAACCTTTACAATCATGGAATTAAATTACATGAGGTAGATTATGGAAAGAGAGAAAAATTTCAAGAGTAGAACAATAGGTAAACTCTGATCACATTTAAGAAAAATAAAATCATATATATAGATTTGTAAATGCACTTCAGATATGTACCACATTTGTAACAAATTTCTAGAAGAATATGCAAAAAATTTTATAGTTGTTACATCAGGTTGGACAGTGGACAGGGAGAATATTATATCTATTACATTTAAAGTGAAAAGAACTAAAGTCTTTTCATCTAAGGTGACTGACATTCATTTAGGAACCAGAAACATTCAGAACCAATGTTAGTGGGGAGCTTGCCCCAAAGTACATTTACATTCTACATCAAATCTTCCATCTTAAGAATTAATGGGGAAAAAAAGCAAAATATATTCTAAAGAGCAGAACTGACACACTTATAGCTCTTTTATTACTTGACTTTATCTCAGAGCACTTACTATCCCTCTATCCCAGCCCTAGTGATATATCCTAAAGTCTAATACTATCTTGCATAATTACTCTGAAGATGTAAGAAAAATCCTTTCTTGGTGTTAATCAAACAATAATGATATCTATTAAGCATATATGCACCTAATTCTATGGGGAAAACAAATAGTATTATAGTTCTTTCTCAAGAAATTTATAGCAGAATAAAAAATAAGGAACAATTAATGCTACATAAACACATTATATGCTCAGAAAAGGAGCAGCTTCTCTGATGCAGGAATGAACAGTCAGAGTTCATAAAAGAAATAAGAGGCCAAAGTTGGCCAGATTTGAGATAAACAGAGGTGAGAAGATTACATAAAGCCACTAGAAAGAATACATAGAAATAAAAACCTGAAATAAGTGACTCAATATGAAAGAAGATGGGGACTAAAAGAAATATGAAGTAATAGGAGAATGATAAAAGAAATAAATAAAGCTCAAGGTGATATAAATAGTAAAAACCTGGCAAAAATTAAGATTTTATAAAATTGGCAAAGAAGAATTTGGCAGCAACAGTGTACAAAGCAGGGCAAACTATTTTCAAGTCTTTGCTTCTTTTTGGCTTGCTTTCTTGACATTAAAAATAAAATAACTAACATTATTTCAATACCTCATTTCCAGATTCTAGTGGTCTCTTCTTCCTTGGTCCAATAGCTGCAAGAGCTGTGAGATTAGCATCTCTATGCTGTATCTGTGCAAGCTCCAGTTGTTGTAACTAGAAGATGGAAAAAAAAATCAATATCTCCACACACTCATGCTCAGAGGGAGAAAGAAACTGATCACTAAGCCTATTTCTGTACTCTTCACCAAATACAGTTACATTATAAAATAAATATTAGATTCCCCTAAGAGCCAAAAGCACATTTCCTAAATCCTTTACTCCAACAAATCTCTTTAGTCTTTAATTTCTAAGTAAAACAGGCAGAATTTAGTTAAGGAGGAAGTATAAAATTGGAAAAAAAGAAAGGCATCTAAAGCTTCATTTTTCCCCATTTTAAGCACAGGTAAGAAATGCCTGAAGAATAAGGTGAACAGTAAATTGGAAAGAGACTGGTAACTAGTCAACGTTTTCAAATGAAAAGAAAATTACTTAAAAAAAAAAAACCAGTCTGGCTCAGCGCCTGTGGCTCAATGGTCTAAGGCACCAGCCACGTACACCTGAGCTGGTGGATTCGAATCCAGCCCGGGCCTGGCAAACAACAATGACGGCTACAAACAAAAAACAGCCGGGCATTGTGGCAGGCGCCTGTAATCCCAGCTACTTGGGAGGCAAAGGCAGGAGACTCGCTTGAGCCCAGGAATTGGAGGTTGCTATGAGCTGTGATGCCATAGCACTCTATCCAGGGTGACAGCTTGAGGCTCTGTCTCAAAAAATAAATAAATAAATACCAGTTCTATGCTATATAATTTATAATGTATTTCCTTAACTCTCACAGCCATATTCAAAGGTACACATTAAAGGCTATAACATGAGAATTATACATGTCATCCCCTTTCTACAATGGAATCAGTGAGGCTCTGAGAAATTAGGACAATTTCATAAAAGTCACCCAGGTAGTAAGTGGTAGAAACAGCACTCAAAGCCAACTGTTTTCGGAACAAACATTTCAGTTTATCACATTTTCTCATTTGGAAATAAAAGTCTTATATTTACTCTATATTTATCTATTGCTATTTATCCAGCAATTATCTAAAGTGATTCAGTATGCTTTGTTGTACAGCTTTCATCATACTTAATCCAGAATCCCCAAACTTACAAGGTATAACTTTTTCATATGTGGGCAAAACTATGAAAGATACACTAATAAAAGACATAAATAGCATCATTTTACTAAAGCAGCTAAGTGTCTAATTAGGTATTCTTTAAAGAAATAAAGTTAGAAAGTCAAAATAAAACATCACTACACATTAAGTCCTTTAGCTTTTCCAGAAGAGGAGTAATGTTCAATCCCATCAGTATCTTATTACTATGAAGGGAAAAAGAGGAAAAACCTGAGATGGTTGGCTGATAGGCACATATACAAAGATCAAGATAGTTAATCAAAAATAACCTGTTTAGAAATGTTTACATATATTGGGAATATTTTTCCTTTTTTGAAGATTATGCATCTTTTTTTTATTAAATCATATCTGTATACATTAATGCATTTATGGAGTACAATGTGCTGATTTTATATACAATTTGGAATGCTTACATCAAACTGGTTAACACAGCCTTCACCTCATTTACTTAATTATTGTGTTAAGACATTTATACTCTACATTTAATAGATTTGACACGTACCCTTGCAATATGCACCACAGGTGTGGTTCCCCCCATTGGATGGAGGGAATATTTTTTCAAAAGAGTATTTGTGATTCCCTCCTTGTGCATGGTATTAGGAAATAAAAATTTCTCTTATTAAAAAAAAAAAAAAAAAAGAGTACTAACCAACTTTTTAAAGACATGTTTAAGAAAAAAAGCAGGATGAAAACGGAAAATAGTTTATAGTAAAATAGTCAGCCTCAAGGAAAACCAAATAAATAAACCCCACTTTAAGATCACTTCAACATTGGGCACAGTGGCTCACACCTGTAACCCTAGTACTCTGGGAGGCCAACGAGGCAGGTGAATTGCCTGAGCTCAGGAGTCTGAGACAAGCCTGAGCAAGAGCAAGGACCCATTCTACTAAAAAAAAAAAAAAATACACACACACACACATATATATATAAATAAACTAAGGCAAGAGGATAGCTTTAGTCCAAGAGTCTGAGGTTGCTGTGACTTATGACACCACAGCACTCTACCAAGGGTAACACAGATTGTCTCAAAAGAAAAAGAAAAAGAAAACAGAAAACAATTGCTATGTTCCCAATGTTCATACTCCTCCAAAATTCTAACATTGAAATTCTAATATCCAAGATGATAGTATTAAGAGGTGGGGCCTCTGAGAAGTGATTAATTCATGAAGGTGAAATCCATAAGACTTATAAAAATGGGATTAGAGAAGAGACCTAAGAGAGACCCCCCTGCCCCTTCCACCATGTGAGAACACAAAGAGAAAGCAGATCCTAACCAGATCCCACATCTGCTGGCACCCTGATCTTGGACTTCCCAGACTTCATAACTAGGAGAAATAAAACCCTATTGTTTACAAGCCATCCAGGCAGGTTGTTACAGCAGCTCAAATGGACTAAGACAACAATCAAAAAAAGAAAATGAACTAAGAACCATTTTCTATTTGTTCCATGAATTACATGTCAAAAATCCTTCTTTTAAACTGTGTGCTTACTTATAAATAAAATTTGTTTTAAAAAGTTTTTTTTTGAAGCTGTAAAATATCTATTGTTGCTGTCAACCTTTTTAATAAAAAAAAAATTGTTTTAGAGTCTGATGCTGTCATAATCCATAACTTCTAGGTGACAAAGTAATGATTTTAGTTAATCTATCCTACAGCATAAATCAAAGGAGTTGTACTGTAAAGTCCTTCCCTGTAAAGATATGACATCTCTGCAAGACAGTCAGATAGTCATACCAAATAAAAAGTTTTTCAATTGATTCTAATTTTCAAATTTCCCTATCTATAAGGTTGGACAATTAAGTTCAAAAACTCATCCTAGAAAAAGTGCTATATAACTCATTGCTGAACATCATTGAGGTCACCTTTGAAGTACTCCATTTGGGAAGGATGCACAGGTCCACCTTTCAAAGCGATTTTGGGAATCTCTTTGTGGAATAGCTATTAGAGCTATCACGGTACAAGGTCTGACAATTAAGTTTGTGAACTCATCCTAGAAAAAGTGCTTTCAGGGGTGAAGAAGGTGCTGGCATTGATGCATAGCTTCCTAAGGGGAGTACTTTGAAGTGATATTCAGCAATAAAGTATGTAGCACTTTTTCTAGTATGAGTTCTCAAACTTAACTATACAACCTCATATACAGTAAAATATTTTCTCTCACTCTGCAAATTATACTTTGGTTTTCTCAAGTTTCATACACAAAGTTTTAGAAAACTTAGAAAAAAAGAGCAAAAATAAAAATTGATTACTTTTTTTTTTTTTTGTAGAGACAGTCTTACTATATCGCCCTCGGCAGAGTGCCGTGGCATCACACGGCTCACAGCAACCTCCAACTCCTGGGCTTGGGTGATTCTCTTGCCTCAGCCTCGCGAGTAGCTGAGACTACAGGCGCCCACCACGATGCCCAGCTATTTTTCTGTTTTTGCAGTTCGGCCGAGGCCGGGCTTTAACTTGCCGCCTTCGGTATATGGGGCCGGCACCCTACTAGATGAGCCACAGGTGCTGCCCCTTGATTACAGTTTTGATTGACCTTGTATTTGTAAAAAACTTTCTGAACAACAATGTATCACGACCAGCACAAAACAGAAAAACCAGGCATTTATAACCAGAACAGGAGGAAGTTCTGGGCATTAATGGAGATTTGGTATTTATAAGCAAGGATAAAGACACAAGTTAATTCAGTTCAGTAAAAATAGTCTTTGAGTTAGAGACTTACCTATGGAAACACAATTGCAATTGTCATGATTATCTATGCAGAAAACCCCAAGTTATCTATGAAAAAAGCCCAAAAATCCTCCTAGGATGAATAAGTGAGTTTAGCAATATTGTAAGATGAAAGGTCAATACACACAATAATCTTTCTATTTCTAAAGGTACAATTGGAAACTTAAATTTCAGATCACAGTGTCTAACCTTTTTTCTTTTCTGCCCCACACAAGAAAAACAAGTTATCTTAGGTCACACATTAAATACACAAACACTAAAAAAAGCTGATTAGCCAAAAGAAAAAAGAAAAAAAAAAAAAAGAAAAAGAAAAAGTCCATGGTGCATACTTTTCGTGATATCCAACATACATACCCCATAAGCAACACCACAGATGGAGGTGGGGGGAAGTCCTCACAAAAACAGTAGGCTGCCTGTGGGCAGAGTTTGGATACTCCTATTTTAGACGATGCTATTTATAATAGCTCTTCCCAAAATTAAATACTGAGATATAAATCTACATGTACAGATATTTTTATATACAATGCTCATAAATTTTGAAATAAATAACAAAAAAATGAGAAAACATAGTATAGGTACGGTTTGCAATTCAACATAATAAAAACTAATTCTCTCCAAATTGATGTACCACATTTAACCCAATTTCAATCATTTTTTTTTTTATATATACAGAAGCTGATTCTAAAGTTTATATGGGAAGGTAAACAATTTAGAATAGCTAAATCAACTTTGAAAAAGAGAACAAAATTGGAAGAATATCACCACCTGATTCTGACTTCCTAAAAGCCTACCATAATCAAAATAACATAGCACTAGCAAAGACACATAAATTAATGGAACAAAATAGAGAATCCAGAAATAAGATCCATGTAAGTAAGGCCAATTGGTTCTTGGCCAGGTTGGAAAACAAAGCAGTTGAGAAATGGCAAAAATTCTCTCCCTGACCAAACATCTGAACCTTCTTCTCAAATACTAACATAATTTTAACAGCTCAAGGTCACACCCCTAGGATGACCCTAACCTACCCTTAAAGGGCCTACCTGAGAAACTCAAAGCTGCCAGAGGAAATTTACTATTATCTTAGCCAACACCTACAGATAAGGGCCCCTTATCCCAGCCTATGTAGAAGGATAGGAACCTAGCTTCTAAGCATCAGTTAGCAAACCCAGATGGGTTTCAATGGTCCGCCCCCATTCCTACTTTAAATTTTTCACTTCCTTGACTCTACTGAGCCACCACTCACCTCCTCCCTACTCTTATTCTCCCCTTAAAATGCCCAGTCAGGCCAGGGCACTGCTCCCACCTGTAATCCCAGCACTCTGGGAGGCCTAGGTGGTGCATTGGTTGAGCTCACAAGTTCAGACCAGCCTGAACAAGAGTGAGACCCCTTCTCTATTTTAAAATTAAAAAAGAAAATAAAGAAAGAAAATGGTTGGGAGCAGTGGCTCCCACCTGTAATCCTAGCACTCTGGGAGACCAGGGCAGGTGGACAGTCTGAGCTCAGGAGTTCCAGACCAGCCTGATCAACAGAGAGATCTCATCTCTAAAAATAGCCGGGCATTGTGGCAGGTGCCTTTAGTCCCAGCTACTTGGGAGGCTGAAGATCACATAAACCCAAAAGTTTGAGGTTGCTTGCTGTGAGCTATCGCCCCCCTCCCACCCCCCAAAAATAAAGAAAAAGTAATAGAAAGCAAATGCCCAGACACCCTTGTACAAATCAAGTGAAGCATGAACTGGACTCTTCCCTATAGCAAAAATGTATTACTAATTAAAATATGTCCTCACCACATTAGCATCTGGCATATATAGCATTTTTTAACAAATGTTAGAACAAGTGGACATCCATGTGCCAAAAGCCTCACCCATCTGGACCTAAAACTCACACCTTATAATAAAATTAACTCAAACTGTAAGGGCAAAACTATAAAAATGTCTACAAAAAAAAGTATAGAGGAAAATCCCTGTGACTTGGAGTTCAGCAAGGAGTTCAGACACTGACATTCAAAACATATTCATTAAAGAAAAAAAAAACTGAGGGCATTGGCATTTTGTGATGGGAGTCTGCCTGCCTCCTCATTTGCTGGCAAATTAATAAATGATTTCCTCAACCACTCATCCTCATTCTTCCTGGGGATAAGTGCTGAACTTTTGGTAACAGAATTTGGGATCTGTGGGTGGGCTCATCAGTGCCCCAGAGGAATGGTACCCCTCAACTGCTGGAAGTCGCAGGGAGCAGGCCCAGGTCAAAGCTATAGGTTTTAGCAGGTAGGAGCAACTTCTTTTCACGGTCAGACAGCAAGGAAGTAGACGCAGCTCCCACAACCTGAACTGAGTTGAGGAGGAAATGGATTTGGAAAGTGTCTGGACACTAGGCCTTTTGTTGCACACGGAAACCCTGATTCCATCCATATTGGGGGGGGGGGATTTTTCAGACCTTCCTATTGGTTTTGTTTTTGTTTTGAGGCATTTTGGGGGGGTGGATGTCACAAGGTTGAATCAAACTAGGGAAGCTGTTTTGAATTTGGAACTCATTTGTTTTGTTCCCAGGGAACCAACAGACTAAACCACAATTGGGGGAGGGGGGAATCCCTAGGTATGGGGTGAGTAGGCCACCCATTTGAGGCCCAGGGAATGAGGAGATTAAGCCACATATTTGGAGAAGGTTTTGAACTTTCACCATTGAAGGTGGGGTTTATCCCCTTTGAGAAACTTTCAGCTCTGTGATAGGGCACTTGAGGCACTGTCTAAGGTGTCACTGGGGTGGTATTTGTCCTTTTTGAATTACTATGTTTGTTAGGCCTTGGCATTTTTGTGTTGAGGATCCCCTGTGTTATTTATTTGTTATTTGTGAGTCTTCCTCCAACATAAGGAAGCTTCATTTCAAAGTCCCTTGGAAAAACTTTGGAACTAATAGCTAAGAACCTATGTGTAAAGAGAAATTCAATGTACACATAGGAGTATGAGAAGTGGCTGTTAAATGAAAATTCCCATTTGATTGATAGGCTGTGGCATTTCAGATTGTTTGTGTTGGAAATTCTCTATGTTGTTCATGTTTAATTGCAACTTTTTGCAACGTTTGTCTGATGAGTTGTGAGGAAAGTTAGTAGCTGGAGGCCCTTGGTTTATTCTGAGCTATTGGATCTTTTCCTAGGAATTTGGTGTCTGGATCCTAATTTTGATTTGGAGATGCATTCTAAAGGGTCTTCTCCATTATCTCTTCCTCTCCAAATCAATCTCGATTGCAAATGAGGAAACTGAACTGTCTCACAGATAAATGAGCTTTCAGAAAGGATGGGAGATAAATCCTTTAATAATAAGTAAAGACAAAGAGAATGATGCCCTTCAGTTACCAGCTGGTTTATGCAACCTCTGCTTGCAAGTATTTGTTTCAAAGGTATACCAAGTTTTCAAAGAAGGCCAATGCTTGTGCACAAATTTTTACTGAAGGGCAAATCATATCAAGGAAAATTCAGAGCTTGAATAACCGGTTAACAGGCCACTACAGAGTTAAAATGTTGTCTTAAGTTCTCTGCTTGAGATAAACTTGTTTATGGTACACAAAATGAAAAAAAAAAAAAGGACTTTATCAAAATTTAAAAGTTTTGCTCTGTGGAAGACACATTTCAGGGAATAAAAGAAAAAGCTATTTTATTTCTCTGTCTCTAATCTATTTGGTTTTCTTGCCTATTACATAAGCAAGGACTTATAGTATAAAATGGTGACTAACATTGGTAAAAGCAGAGATCTTTTCCTTTTTCCTAACCTTGGAAGAAAGATTAATTTAATTATTTTTTAGAGATGAGGGTCTTGGTATGTTCCCCAAACTGGAGTCAAACTCCTGGGCTCAAGCAATCCTCATCTCAGCCTCTTAAGTAGCTGGGACTACAAGTCACATCACTGTGCCTGGCTATTTTTATATACTGCTAGATTTGATTTCCTAATATTTTGTGCAGGACTTTTATATCTACATTTATAAGGAATTTTGGTTTGTTGTTTTCTTGTAACATCTTTCTAGTTTTAATTATCATGGTAATGCTGGCCTCATAAAATAAACTGGAAGTGTTTCTATCTCTTCTATTTTCCAGAAGAGATTATGTAGAAGCAATGTTGATTCTTCTACAAATATTTGGGACAATTTACCAAGTAAAATAATCTGTGCCTAGATATATCATTATTAAAAGGCTTTAACTACAAATTCAATTTATTCAACAATTACAGAACTACTCAAGTTATCTATTTCGTTTTTACAAAGTTTTAATAATTTGTGCTTTTCAAGAACTTGGTCATTTAATCTAAGATGCCAATTTTACGCATGGGCTTGTTTGTTAATATTTTCTTACCTTTTTGATAGCTGCAGGATCTGTAGTGACTTTTACTCTTGATATTTTGATATGTCTTTATTTTCTTTGTCATACTAAGAGTTATAATTGTGTTGACCAAAGAACCAGCTTTTGGTTTTTATTTACATATGTTTTTCAAAGTCATTGATTTCTGCTTTTTAAGATACTTGGCACCTCCTCCGAGTCTATATTGCTAATCTTTTCCCAACGTCTCAAGATTGACTAGAGATTTCTCCTCTTTTCTAATACAAGCATTTTCCTTATTCTTTTACTTTAAACTAGTTATACCATTACATTTGAACTGAGTTTCTCATAGAGATTGATAGAATTAGGTTACTGACCCACCTAGGAAAGACTGAGGATATGTCCCTCCCAGGAAATAGTGAATGGACCAATCCCTGCCTCTCTAACCCTTTAAAATACCATCCGCCATAGCCCACATGCGAATTTCTTCCTGGTCAGAAATTTCACCTCACCTGCACCCAGGTAGAATAAAAGCCATCTTGACTGCACAGACAGGGACTTTGTTTTCCCTTCATCTTGCACATTGGGATAATCTTTCATCTTTGGGCTAGAACCTCTCAGAGATTAGTTCAATTATAGATTTTTTAATGTACTTGGACCATCTCTATCTTTGAATTGGTATATTAAGAACATTTACACTTAATATAACAATTAATATGTTTGGATTTAGGTCTATCATTTTGTTTTCTGTTTGTTTCCCAGTTTTTACTTCTGCTTCCCCTTTTCTACTTTTGGGTTATTTAAACATTTTAGCATTTCATTTTAATTTATCTATTATGGTTTTTATTCTATATATTTTTATGTGATATTTTAAAATAATTTAATTTTAGTGGTGGCTCTAGAGATTATAATACACATACATAAATTTTCAGTCTACTCATAACTAGTATTTTACCACTTTAAGTGGAATGTAGATACCTTGCCCATATGGATGGCTCTTTATTCTCCACACATGATTTATCTTCATTCCTGAGGTTCAGTTTCCCTGGGGTTTGGTTTCCCTTGGTATCATTTGACATCACCCCACCCCAATCCCAGAGTCTCACTCTGTCACACAGGATAGAGTGCTGTGACATCATAGCTCACAGCAACCTCAAACTGTTGGCCTCAAGAGATCCTCCTGGCTCGGCGCCTGTGGCTCAATGGGCTAAGGCACCAGCCACGTACACCCGAGCTGGCGGGTTCGAATCCAGCCCAGGCACGCCAAACAACAAAGACGCCTGCAACCAAAAAATGGCCTGGTGTTGTGGCGGGCACCTGTAGTCCCAGCTACGTGGGAGGCAGAGGCAGGAGACTCACTTGAGCCCAGGAATTGGAGGTTGCTGTGAGCCGTGAAGCCACGGCACTTTATCCAGGGTGATAGCTTAAGGCTCTGTCTCAAAAAAAAAAAAAAAAAAAGAGATCCTCCTGCCTCAGTTTTTCTATTTTTAATACAGACAGGGAGGTCTTGCTCAGGCTGGTCTCGAACACCTGAGCTCAAGCAATCCACCTGTCTCGGGCCTCCCAGAGTGCTGGGATTACAGGAATAAGCCACCGTGTCCAGCCATTTGACATCATCTTGAAAAACTTTCTTCACCAATTCTTTTAGAACAAGTCTGCTGGCAATGGATTATTTCTATTTTCTTTCATCTGAGGATATCTTTATTTTATCTTCATTCCTGTAGGACATTTTCACTGGATATAGAATTCTAGCTTGGATAGTCCTTTTTAAAAAGATTTTGCCACTTCCTCTGATCTCCATGGTTTGTTTTCCTCTTAAATAGTTTTTCTCTTTGATTTCTAATGACAAATTGATAGTTATTGGAATCACTATTACTTTATTGAATACGTGTTCTTTTCTCTGGCTATTTTCAAGATTTTTTTTTCTATGTCTTTATTTTTCCGAGATTGATTATGACAGTCCTGAGCTTGGGTTTCTTCGAAATTATCCAATTTGTGCATTCAGCAAGCTTCTTGAATCTTTAGGTTTATGTCTTTCTCCAAATTTTGGGAGTTTTTAGCCATTATCTTATTCAATGAAATGTCTAGGTTATTTTCTTCTCGCTGTTTGTGAGTTTGCTGTCCTTTTGTGTTCGTCATGTCTGAGCCGGCAAAGTCTGCTCCTGCTCCGAAGAAGGGCTCTAAGAAAGCTGTGACCAAGGCCCAGAAAAAGGATGGCAAGAAGCGCAAGCGTGGCCGTTAAGGAGAGCTACTCGGTGTACGTGTACAAGGTGCTGAAGCAGGTCCACCCGGATACTGGCATTTCCTCTAAAGCTATGGGGATCATGAATTCCTTCGTCAACGACATCTTTGAGCGCATCGCGGGTGAGGCTTCTCGCCT
>CAUYRH010033836.1:0-18673 GCA_963574655.1 Perodicticus potto | reverse complement strand
GACCTCTAACAATGGCTAGGACTTCTAGTGTGTTATTGAATAGAAGAGGTAAGAGAAAACCTCCTGGCCTTGTCATTATTTCAACTTTAAGTAAAATGTTAGCCAAAGTACATTACTTAAACATTAATTTTTTAATTCAACTTGTTAATATGTTGTTTAGGATATTGCGTCCTCATTTATAAGTGAAACACGTTTGTAATTTCCCTTTATAACAATATATTTTCTCCAATTTCAATATCAGGTGTATCCAGATCAAGTAGAATGATATTGAAATATTTCTTCTTTTTTTATTGTTTAAAATATTTCTGGAATTGTTTGTCTTGTAAAATCATTGTGGTCTATGAGTTTATGATAGTTTGAACTTTGTTATTTCATTTAATTCATTGCTTAATTACTATTTTCCTATGAATGATTATACTGTGGTTAATAGGTTAGCATAGCAGTATTCCCAGATAGTTTTTTGTTTGTTGGGAGGTTGGGCTTTGGGGGGGCAGAATTAATACTTTGCATGAAATATCTTACTTTATTCCAGTGAAACTGCTTTCTCTTTTCTCGCAGCATTTGTTGGTCTTTCTTTATTTACTAGCATCGACACCATTTCTCTTTTGTCTTGTGATTTTTTTTGAGGTGAAATTTAAGTTTTTGTGTGAGTAGTAATATTATACCTATCTTGAGTGTCTTTCTTGTACTGTATCACATCATACCTTTGTTTAATTCTTAATAAACTGTTCACTTGTTCTAAAAAAAAATAAACATTCAAGTAATACAAATTAAAAAAAAATTAGCTGTAGGTTTTCCACATGTACAATTTAATTAGGTTGAGGCAGTACCATTTACTTTCTAGATTGCCTGGGATTTTTCTGTTTTATAACAAATGAATAATAAATTTCATCAAATGCCTTTTCATCACCTACTCCAATGATTACAGGCCTTTTTAAGTGTGTTGATATGGTGAAACTTGTTGGTTGATTTTTAAATTTTGAGCCAAATTTTCTTTCTCAGAATAAATATCACTTTGTTATAAGATATTATACTCTTTATATATTTCTGGATTCAATTTGGTAATAGTTTATGAAAGTTTTTATCTATGAAGAATATCTGATATTGACTGTTATCTTTTTCCTAACGAGTCAGGTTAGAGGCTTACGATATTAATATTTTCAAATAAATACCTTCTGTTTTCATTATTTTTCTATTTTCAATTTTATCATTTTATGATCTTATCTTTATTATCTTCTTTCTGCAAGCACATGTGCTCTCTCTCTCTCTCTATCTCTCTCTCTATTTATATGCGTGTATACAAAATCCTGCTGTTGGAATTGAATTGCTTTGTACTTAATTTGCTCTTTTCCTTAAGCATCTTAAGGTAGAAGATTAAGACATTGATTTGAGACCTTTTTTCCACTTAGTGTCAACATTCAGTATGTAAATGTTTTCCTAAAATCACTATAGCTGCGTTTCACATGTCTTGATATGCTGTCCAAGATAATTTTTTATCCAAGATAATTTTAATTTTCCTAGTGATTTCATATTGACACAAGGCTTATTTCAAATTATGCTGTTTAGTTTCTAAATATTTAAGGATTCTCCACACATCTCTATTGGTTTCTAGTTTAATTCTAATAGGCCAGAAATCATACTTGGTATTGTGTCAATTCTTCTAAATTTGTTGAGGCAATAAATACTATAGCATGAGCAGTTCCTTGTTTATATCATGGCAAAATATCTTCCAAGAGTTTTCAGACTTTAATAGATACTGTGTATTGATGGCCATAATTCTTTACTCAGCTCATTGTAGGTGGGGTACTCTGCTATACCTCTTGATTTTAGGTTCATCTGTGTGACTGCTTTGGCTGATTGTTGTTAGAAAATATGCTGCAAGCAAAACTGGGAAAACATTCTCACATGTTTACACTTTTCTTCTTTCCTTTGTGATCACCATGAAATCACGTCTGAACCAGCTTGCTCAAAGACAGATCATTTAGAACAGAGCTCAGATCTCTAAACTAAATCCCTACAACGCACTCTGCACCTAACTAAATACCAATGGAGAAGCCCAGCCAAAATCAGTAGAAGTACTCAGCCATCTTGAAAATCATAAATAATAGTATCTCATTCTTATCTTATGCCACTAAATTTTTAAGTGGTTTGCTCTTTCTCATCTACTTTAGTATTTCTCTTTCTTATGTCTCTGAAATTGCCATGAGAATGTAAACTGGAGTTCTATATCGAGAATATCCCCAAGCTAGCTTGCTAATGATGAGTTGTGCAGGGTAGAGTCAGGTAGAAAGCAGATCTTAGTTGCCAGAGCTAATGTCACTCTATTCAGCTGACCCACTGTGGACCTCAGGTACAGGAGAAAACCCTCTAAACTAGAGGAAGCTCCCAACTGACCACAGTCTAATGGTTGACCTAAGCTAAGTAAATTGTTATTGTTTTAAAGCCATGAGATTTGGGGTGTTTTGTTACACAGCGTTATTGTAGCAATTGATAACTGATTCAGAAACGAATCATCATTCATACCATATTTTGAGAATGAAAAGAGCTATGAGAAAGAAAGTGGTGAGGGGTTTGCCCAATACTGCATATTTTCAACAGAATACTGAAGGGAAAAGGAAAGAGCCAGAATTTCTGATTTGATCTACTCACATCTCTTCCATCACTATTTCTCCAAAATGACATAGGCTGCATTGCATTATTTTAGTGACACAGAGGGCTAGAAAAATGAACATTCACATGTTGTTCAATCTTGTAACACATCGAATTCATCACTTATGGTATTTACAATTATAATATTTTTATTATTTTAATAATAATAATAGTTCCCCTTTAAATATGATTTTTATTCTCCTAGAGAAGCACATACTTTCTGTGGAAATAAATTTGCAGTTTGATAATGAGAACCACTGGAGAAATAGGCCAGGCAAGTAATTTACCTGTAGGCAATAATTCTGGGATGTAGTTTTAAAAATTTGAGAAATTCTTACAATGCAAAATGAGTTCCATCTCTAAATTTGCAATAGAAGCATAAGGTCGAGTTTTCCTCAGATTAGATTCTTTGCACAAAAGCTCTTTCTTCAGAAAATCTTAGCAAATGTCATTATACCAAAAAAAAAAAAAAAAAAGATTAGAATGGAGTTACTCAGTTGCAGAGTATAACCATTGCATCTCACTCTTATATAATGATATCATTAACAATTGTAAGAACTTAAACTCATTTGCATAAAAGAAAAACATTTGGGGAAAATGTAGGTTTACTCTAAATACTGTAAAGAAGAAAATCTAAAATTGCACATTCGTGGTCTTTTCTATTTATTGCATGAGCCATAAACAAAGTTTGGAGAAAATTAGGTCAGTTCCTTGAAGGATTGGAGTAGTAGGCATCCAATGTCATCTGTGTTTCGACAGATCTAATTAATTCTATAAATTTACAGTAGATTGATCAAATATCTGGCCTTTCTAAATTATGTCCTTTATGCAAAATTATCTTTAGTTTATATATGCAAATTTTTATAAAATTCTAGTTTCCCTTTCCTCTGAAGAGCAACAGTATTTTATGTGGATCATTGTGCTCAGAAAAATCTTTGGAGGGTTATGTGGTGAGGACAGCAGTCATTATTAAGGAGGTATAGTCAGCAGTGGTGATACTAAAGAAACAGGAACATATAGTGAAGAAGATGCACTTGAAAGGACAGGGTCATTAAGATTAAGTTGCACGACCAGACTTGAATCATGACTCAGACACTCATAAGGACCTCGGGAGGTTGTTCTAACTTCTCTAATATCTCACTCTTCTAATTGGTGATACACACTTCAAAGTCTTGAGCAAGGTTTAGTGGGGCAGTATTCAATCTTCTCTCAAATGCTGAGAGTGGGTGACTGGAATATTGACAGGATTTTTGCACCATATGGGCCTGGGTGGGCAAGAAATCTGCACTCATGGAGTAACCAGGGAGAGCACGACTAGTAGCCTCTATCAGGGACGGGAAACAGAAAGACTGTGTGAAATATTCAATAGCAAGGAAAATATATATTTGCATCATTATGGTCTGACAAAGATCTAGGAAATTTGGGATAAGGTTAGAATTCTAATTCTCCAGACCAGGTTCAAAACTTCCTAAGAAGAGTCTGTTGATCTGGTTTTATTCATAGAGGCATCTGGTTTTATTCAACTTTCTTTTTATTCTAATGCTGTCTTGTCAATTAGCTTTTCTAACAATGACAGAATATTTTTTCCCTAGAGTTCTAACATGGAAAGAATTCTGCCCTGTATAGATTCTAAGATGTAAAAAGACCAGAAATTATAATTCATATTCAGATTATTAAAACAGTTATTATTAGCAAGATATCTATTTGTATTGAACCATTATTTAGTTTTATAATCTCGGAATTATAAAATAAATATTTAAATGCATATTTAGAAAAGTATGGTTCTTTTTTTCTCCTGTACTAAGCATGCATATGACCTTTGACTAACATTTTAGCACTTTTCACAAAGAGTGAACCATACAGGGGAAATTAACATATAAAGTGCCAAATTTTTGAAAGCTAAAAAGGTAGTTTTCCCCAAAGATTTTTGTAATAAATGATAAGTCATCAAGGCACAAAATGCAAAGGGAATGAATTTTATGACTACAGGTCAGGTTTTTATACCCTCCCTCTCATTTAGCTTAGTGCCTTAGCCAAGTAGCAATTGGTGTTCATAGACGTTAGCCATATATTGAGTTTCCAAAGGCCAGCTTTTACTAAATTTTATTTAATAGTCTAGGCTACACAAGAGGCCATGGACTTCACTGTGATGTGAATAATGATGGAAAAGGATGGTGAAACTCTTATTCATCACTTATGGAATAATAAATATGGCAATATACAAATAAAAGTTACATTAGTATTTTGAGAAAAATTAATAGTATATGTGTAAAAGGAGCAATGTATACACACAAGAAATGTGTCACCATTTTCTAGTTTATAAGAGATATCAAGGAAAATATATATTTGCATCAGTATAATCTGACAAGGAATCACTTCTTGGCCTTTTGGCTAAGACCAAGTGTATAATCTGACAAGGATATTGAAAATTTGGAATAGGGCTTAGAACTCTAATTCTCCAGACCAGGTTCAAAACTTTCTAAGAAGAGTCTGTTGAGATGGTTCCAAGTAATTTGATAGATGATTGATGAGTAGAGTATTATAATTATTATTATCATAATTATCATTATCATTATTATTATTAATGGCTGTTGTGGTAGGAGATAGGACTGTCCCCAGTATGCTAGGATGGATCATCACCCTATTAATTGGAATAGGGATTTGTTAAGACATCTTGTCTATTTCTGGGCATTTAGACTGCAGCAGTCTGAGGAAGAGATGCCCACCTGTACAGTAGGCAATCAATTGCTATTAGTAAAGTGAAAAATGCCTCATTTTAGGGCACCAAAGTTGTCCTGAGTTTACAGGGTATAAAAGATATTGCTAGCTGTGAAGAAACACGCATTCATCCTTTCTTCAATAGTGCTTATACTTGGCATATTCCCCAGCCTCAGCCCCCATACAGAGCTTATCTGTAGCTATGGCCATGTGGCTGTCTCTGACAAATGAAACGTGAGCAGACACACATGTGCAATTTCTGATTGGCTTGATGACAAACTTCCTTTGCAGTGGATGGAAAAGCAATGATTGGAATAATCTTGGAAGCCATCTGTTGAGGCAGCAGAAACACCACCAGACTACTAGGTCTCTAAATTACCCTCTAGGGCTCAATATTCACCCACCCAAAAAGTTCAGTTCAGAACTCTGACATGAGATAGCAGGAAACTTCAAGGTTCTTAAGTCAGTGTATTCATTGGACCTCTTTATTAAGCAGCCCAGCCCTTAACCCTAAGTCATGTAGGACAAGAAGTTACATTAGTTGTTTCTCCTTGATTAAGAGCAACTATCTCAAGAGCAAAGGGAGAGAAGACAGAGGATTTGTTTTGGAGAAAATGTCTGCAGTGAAAATAACCCAAGTGTATACACGTTCTATTGATCTGAGAGTCAGAAGGATGAGACCACAGATGACTGTACCACTACAGGAAGCCCACCCACATCCTGCTGGGTGAATAATGTCCCTTGGAGTTGTTCACTGTATTGACCCATATAGAGGCCCAGATCTATCAGACATTTAGAATGACAGCTTCAACTATGGCTTTGTAATCTATGCTTATTTGTTTTTGGGAATACTAAGCCATACTTGCCCTATAGTATGTTTCCATGACGTAGATACACAGTAGACTTTACCTCCTAAAGATTCACTTATTTTTCTTACCAAAATAATTTGAGAAAACTTAATACTTGTAGTGCTCAAGAAAGAATAGAGAGTATAGGACACTGAGATATTTTTATTACAGAAAACAAGGTGTGCACAAGTTTACCTAGGAACCTGTGATATATTAACCACTTTCATTTCTTCTTTAATGTCGTACGAATTTACTGGCCATTTCCTCCTACACTGTTTTACTTACCTGGTACAGAGGTGTTGGCCTGCCAGTTAATAAGTCCATGACAGAAAGGTCTGCTTCTGTACTGAGACATTAAATTGAACAATTTCTATCAGAAGGAATTAAATTTCTGACACCTGCCACCTTCACTAGATAGAGGATTATATAGAGCTTTAATAGCGAGTTCCTGTTGATTAGTTAATGGATTTATTTTAGGCATACTTAAAGGTCACCTTTGACAGAATGTCAGAGTATTCTGTTGAACTTAGGGAACACCCAACAGATGGTAATCTGAAGCTTGGGTTTCTTAAAGAGAAGAGCTTTGATTTGTTAGGAACTGAAGAAAAACACATTTCTCATCTGAAAAGTCACACCTTGCCCCCGGGAGCATCTCCTTTGGAGTGAATGTATTTCTGAAAAGCTAACAGCTGTTTGAATCGATTTAGCTCAGCAGGAAAGCTCTTGGTATTCTTAGTGCTATGGTGTTTTGTGAAGCCTAGTTCAGAGAATTTTCTGGCAAAAGTAGATTTCAGCTTTTACACAGCTACCAAGAACCAACCATGCACTTTCAACATGGGCGCTATTCTTTTGAAGACAACAAGGTTCATGAATTTTATTTTGGTTACATTATCTCTATGTATGTATCACAATCAACATTATTTCCTCAATCAGCAGATCAGTTCACGCTTTCCTGGTGATTGGAAGCGAATTTGGAATTCAAATAAGTCTTATTTTAAACAAGCCTCTTTCCCCCTCCTTTTACCCCGAAATTGGGCATGTTGACTTACTACTTAGCCATCTAACTAGCACTCTGTTTTGGATAGACATAGAATTTAGAAACTTGGATTAAAAAGTACAGACACCTGACCCCACTTCAACCAGAGCAGGACCCTCTTGTCTGTCTCACTGATCAGGTTTGGCTTCTAGAAATAAAGCAGGCAGCACACACCCTTCAATTTAGGAATCACATTCACCCTGCCTTCCTTGCCACTGCCTGTGTTTCCACCTCATTCTTCCTGGGAGCTAGTCTGAGCAACATTACACTTGGCTTGCTTTTGTGTCCTCGTTGAATTTTTATGAAAACGAAATATTGAGGGGAGGGGTTGGTTTCTTGACAACTTTATTTCACTCTAAAGTTTTCCTTAATGAAAACTCTAAGATCAGTTGACTTTGTCCCCAGTTTTCAAAAACACTCCGTGCTTCTGTCACCTGAATTCCATAAATAAGCAAACATTTTCAATGTCTAGAACATGTTTTAGAAACTAGAGCTAAACTGACCGGTTGTCCCTATTTGTATATTTGTTTTGGGTTTGGGGGTGAACCTGATTCTCCAAAATTTTCTACTTATCTGTAAAGTATTATTTGAATTTGATGACACTAATACATTGTCTTCTCTTTTTATTCCTCATCATTTTTGTTCCCAGTGCCTCTTTTGTTGCTTCTTCCTTCTCTTTTTAGATCTTTTCTTCATATCCACCTCTTTTGCTAGGAAAGTTCTTTACTTTTCATCAATTCTGCAGATTCTCCGTACCAGACCTAGTTTTTGTACCACTCCAGAACAACTTGTGCTATACTTGGATTTCTGGAACCAGGTCTCTGCTGCTGCTGCTGTAATTGCACAGACTGAGGAATCCTGCACAGAATACCAGCTGGCAAAGGCCAATCTCCAGGCCTGCTTGCTGGCAGCACAGATCCACAAGGGGATTAGCTTCTTTACCATCTTATGAGTAATACCCTGCCTTGATAAGATGAGTCTAACGAATGGAAACCAGGGAGCAGTGAGGCAGTGGATGAAATTTCTCCCAAGTTGGTCTTGCTATCCTGAGGACAGTAGTGTGTGGCCCTCTCTGGAGGCAGCTGCAAGTAGTCAACTGTCCAACGTGATATGGGTTTCTTAGCTTTTGTTCTTTTCCTTTCCTATTTTGTTACCTTTTTACTTTCATCCCTGCTTCTCTGGGATTTTATTCTCCAGTAAAGTATAGAAGACAGATGCATTTGCTTCATCCTTATTTTCTAGGGAAAATAGCCTAAGATACCCTCAAATGTGTGTCTTTCTTCTACTCTCTCCTGAGGTCCAGAGCATCCAACTGCTGACTTGGTTTCTCCACGTGGACCTGCAGTTGCAACCCAAACCAATAAGCCCAAACCCCATCCCCACACGTCTGTGGCATTCTTTATTCACTGTTCCTATCTTAATAAATACTATCTGTTAACACCTAATTGCTTAACCAGTAGGCTGGGAGTCATTACTGTATTGTCCTTTTCTTAACTCCCACATACTCAGTCCTTAGTTACCATTGCTAAGGTGGCACCTGTGGCTCAGTGGCAGGGTGCTGGCCCCATATACCAAGGATGGTGGGTTCAACCCCACTCCTGCCAAACTGCAACAAAAAATAGCCAGGCGTTGTGGCGGACGCCTGTAGTCCCAGATACTGGGGAGGCTGACGCAAGAGAATCGTGTAAGCCCAAGAGCTGGAGGTTGCTGTGAGCTGTAATGTCACTGCATTCTACTGAGAGCAATACAGTGAGACTCTGTCTCTAAAAAAACCCCAAAAAACGCAAACTTGGTTACTATTACTTAAATTTCTTAAATATCTTTCCAATCTGTCCTTTATTGTTATCTCTGCTTCTGCCACAGTAGTTCAAGTCCCTCTGGACTTTACCTAGACTACTGTAATAGTTTCTGAATTAATCTCTTTGGATCCCAGCTTGTCTCCTTCCATTTATTCTCCAAACAAAATCCCCAGTGCTTCTACAAATGCAAATCAAGTTATCACCTATTTACAAATCTCATTAGCTTGCCATTGCTTGTGATAGCTTCTTGTTACCTTAGAATAAAATCTTAAGTCCTTATTATCATGGTGACAAGGCTCGACATGCCCACCTTAGTCTCTGCATTACCCTCAGTCTCATTTTATTTTTTTCTTGAGACAGAGTCTCATTATGTCACCCTCGGTAGTGTGCTGTGGCGACACAACTCACAGCAACCTCTAACTCTTGGGCTTAAGGGATTCTCTTGCATCAGCCTCCCAAGTAGCAGCGACTACAGGCACCCGCCACAATGCCTGGCTATTTTTTGTTATTGTTGTCATTGCTGTTTAGCAGGGCCTGGCCGGTTCAAACCCACCAGCCCCGGTGCCTGTGGCCGGCACCCTAACCACAAGCAACAGGTGCTGAGTCTCATTTTATACTTCTCTCCTGCTTGTTCTCTAAGGTCCAGTCGCACCAAACTTCCTTCAGTTTCCTGGTCAGATATGACCTCAGTAACTTAGCATATGCTAAGCCTTCATCCTGTATGACCTGGTTTTGTGGAGTGAGTGGATGGGCTTAAAATATCTCCTCTTCTTCCTTTTTAGTTTCACGTGTGGTCCTCTCCAAGAATCTGTTTAGCTAAAAAATATGGCCTTCAATGATGTAATAGAACCATTCTTTAGTCACTAGTATATAGTTTATGCAAGTCCACACAAGAACCTCAGTGATGCAGAGTGAAGCAGTCTCCTGGACGGGTAGGACATTAGTAGGATGGTAGAGTCAGATAAAGTTGAGTATAGGGAATCAAGAATTCTGTTTGGTACATTTCAAGTTGAGAAGCTAATTTCTATAGACTTCTGAGGGGAGGTGCTGTATAAACAGTTGTAGCTGAGTCAGACATTCATGGGAAAGACGAGAGCTCAAAGTAAACATTGGGGCATTATTGTCTTATAAATTTGGCCTGTGACACCATATGATTCAATATTCCCCTTAGAACACAGGTGCAGTTAGAGAAAAGTCTGAGGTTTGAGCCATAGAGAGAGCATGGCAATACTTAGAATCAGGAGAAGAAGAATCCAGGAAAGGGTAGAGGAAGGAGTGGCCTGTGAAGTGGAGAGTAAACTCACAATAAGATTGTCCTGAAGAAGTGAAGAGAAGTGTCCAGGAGGATGGAGTTATCCACTGTGTCAAGTCTGGCTGATGAATTCCGTGAGGAAAGAACTAAGAACTGAACCTTGGACGTTTTTAAACAGGAGCTCACTGGTGACTTTGCAAAGAGAAGTTTCGGTGATCAGGTGGTGAAAGCACAGTTGGAGAGTGTCCATAAGATAATGAAAGGGGAAGAACTGGAGATAGAAAGAATAGAAAATTCTCAGAAAGTTTTCAATCACAGGGGTTCAGAGAAGTAGGTGGTAGCTGAAGGGAAAAATGGGATTAGCATAGAGTTTTATTTCAGAGTTTCAAAAGCTGAAATATAATTTACTTATTATGATATACACAGATCTTAAATGTACATAACTTTGATGAGTGAGCACGCTCGTGGGGCACACACTCTTATCAAGGTATAGAACATTCCTTTCACCTTGGGCTGTGCCCCCACGCCCATTCTAGTCAATCACATCTATCAAACCACTCACCCTCATCCACTCCATATAAAGCCAATGTTTTTATAGTTTCTCTCACCATAAAATACTTTTGCCTAATCAAGAGTTAATTAATCGGAGCCTAATCTGACCTGACATAGTGGCTCATACCTGTGATCCTAGCACTTTAGGAGACTGAGGCAGGAGGATCGCTTGATCCCTGTAGTTTGTGGCTGAAGTGAGCTATGATTACACCACTGCACTCTCACCTGGCAGACAGAGCGAGACCCATTCTCTAAAAAAGAAAAAAAAAAGCCTATTTTGTTTTTCTAGTAGCTCTAACTGGTAAAAACTTCAATCTTTTTTTTTTTTTATTGTTGGGAATTCATTGAGGGTACAAGAAATCATGTTACACAGAAAAAACTTCAGTCTTATATAGTAACAAAATCCATCTCTCTGTACCTCTAAAGAACTCTTCCTAGTTATGTCCTAGGAAAAAATTATTTTTGTCAAGTTTTATCATCTAGTCTAAGCTTCCTTAGTTCTTCCAAATGTTTGTTATACAGTATGTTTTTTGACTTTTCAAATTTCTCTGGTTTTGTTCCTGAGAATCCTAGCCAGGACTTAAGAAAAGCACATATTCAAATATAATAATTGAAAATAAAGATTGAAAAATTGAAAGTGAAATACTTAGGAATATACCTAACAAAAGAGGTAAAAGACCTCTATAAAGAAAATTATCAAATCTTAAGAAAGGAGATAGTAGAAGACTTCAATAAATGGAAGAACATACCATGCTCATGGCTGGGAAGAATCAACATTGTTAAAATGTCTACTTCCCAGAGCAATTTACCAATTCAATGCCATCCCTATTAAAATACCAACATCCTACTTTCAAGACCTGGAAAAAATGATTCTGCGCTTTGTATGGAATTTCAGTTATTTGGTAGGCGTAATTCAAGAGATCTAGATTGGAGGCAGCACATCTATTTACCATTTGTAGTCCTTGAATAAGTCATTTAATTTCAATATAACTGAGAATTTCTCATCTAAAAGTTTCACCATACAAACAGGATATTAAGTTCACCTATAAGCTACACAGTTTACACTTAGAAAGTTTTTTTTTCCTCAGCTAAATAAAAAATTACAAGATTTCATGGTCCTTTCAAGTTTGTTTTGTGAATAGTGAATACCTGAAATGCTAAAGCTGTGAATACCAAGAGTCTGTACTACAGTGCTGGTCTTGTTTTAAATTTGCAGCCTGTGTGTGCACTAAGTAGGCATTTAAAAGGACATGCAAGGATATGTGATGCTAATAATGAAGCCTTACTAATAAAAATTACTAGTAAGTTAATACTGAGCCAAGATAACATTATAAAAACCCTGCAGAGGGTGGTGCCTGTGGCTCAGTGGGCACGGCACCTGCCCCATATACCGAGGGTGGCAGGTTCAAACCTAGCCCTGGCCAAACTGCAACAAAAAAATAGCCAGGCTTTGTTGCGAACGCCTGCGGTCCCAGCTACTCAGGAGGCTGAGGCAAGAGAATTGCCCAGCCCAGGAGTTGGAGGTTGCTGTGAGCTGTGTGATGCCACAGCACTCTACAGAGGGCGATAAAGTGAGACTCTGTCTCTACAAAAAAAAAGCAAAAAAACAAAAAACAAACAAAAAAAACCCTTACAGAGTAGAAATTCAAATTTAGGAGGAGATCCAAGCTTGCACTTTTGAAACAAGACTATTGTATGGAGGATACTAGGGAGGGATGTAAGCTAGGGTAAAGTTTAAAGAAATTACAGATTGATATCTCTGATGCTAGAATGTTTCCCATTGGATATTTATTTTTCCCTAAAATTCTCTATTTGCAGCTTCTATCTCCCTTTAGGTGATTTATTAGAGTTACTTAAATTTCTCATCCTTTGTTGCAGCTGAGTAGACTAATAGGCCTTTGAGAGGTTAACCACATCCCATTTATTGCTTTTGTATTCAGTTGGAACACCCAGGTCTGGGATAGATACTGGCATAGATTGAAGCAGCTTACAATCTTGCACCTCTAAAGAGTTGTGTGTGTGTGTGTTTAGGAACGAAGTAAAAAGTTGAATCATTATTGAAAGTCTCGAGTGAAATTTAGAAAACAATATACTTTTATTGTTACTCACCTTTATAGGTAAATGTATTAATTTTTCACCATTTACTCAGCATGGAATAGTTGCTGCTATAAAGATTCCAACTCTTTCAGTTCTTGCCACATTATATATTTTCTGCTCAGCAGTACCCTTAAGGAATATGCCCTTCTTGAACTCAATTCTTTCCTTCCAAGCTCTGCTGTGGTACACACAGAGGGGATAGAACCTGGCCTCTGACCTCTACAGGTACCATGGGATGGGGTTTTCTCATTTTTCATTTCTGCATTGTTGCTTTCTGAAGGAAAGGATTCTTTTCTTTGACAGGATCAATATTTTCAAAAATCAATTTCATTAATGCCTTTTAATTACTGTATTCACCAACAAAAGTCAATCTATTACATCTAATTATTTAGAATTAAGGATTTTGTGTATTCTATCCACCCTCTCTACACACACACACACACACAGACCCACCCCTCCCCACATACTCTTTTATTTCCAAGAAATTAGATCCTTGTTTGTTCCCTGTCAGCTTAACTTCATTCTGAAAGAAGCCCAAATAATTAGATAAGGGCATTTCTCAGCAGGGCTGCATTTATGTTTCTAAATATTGCATCATCACTGCCAATTTTTCTATACGTTGGTATTTCTATGCTCAAAATAAAGAGAGATTTGGTGTTTAATAGACAATTCCTTTTTAAATTTTCTTTGCCATATCACTAACTCACTTCCTTATCTTGGGTATCTTTCAGTCCAGTTAATCATCACCAATTAATCAGCAGTCATGTGTTAAGAGTCCTCTCTAAATAACATATTATGTATGGTAATATTTCTTGGTAAATGAATAACTATTGTGTTGCATGTAGATTCCAGTTGGTGCTAATTTATATTGAAGTAGATCATGACAATCTCTTCCTCTATAAATTCATTTATTTTTCCTTTGACTCTATCAGCATAGTCTAAGGAAAACCATATGAAAAGTGAACGTTCTTTTTTTGTGTTAATTACTTTAGGACTAAAATAGTAATGTGACTTCTTGTTTTGTCACAATTAAATGATGTAAATTTTAGCAAGAGTTTAATTTGCAAGCAATTGCTGTGAATAACAAAATTAACTGCCATGATCAAAATAAAATATTTTTTAAAAGAAATGTGTACATTGGCTAAGCGCCTGTGGTTCAAATGGCTAAGGCACCAGCCACATACACCTGAGCTGGCTGGTTCTAATCCTGCCTGGGCCCGCCAAACGACAATGACGGCTGCAACCAAAAAATAGCTGGGCATTGTGGTGAGTGCCTGTAGTCCCAGCTACTTGGGATGCAGAGGCAGGAGAATCACTTGAGCCCATGAGTTGGAGGTTACTGTGAGCTGTGATGCCTCAGCACTCTACCCAGGGTGACAGCTTGAGGTTCTGTCTCAAAAAAAATAAATAAAGAAAAAGAAAAGAAAAAGAAATGTGTACATCTATCTGGTTTGATATAATGATTGAAAAGAATGACACTGACATTTTATTGACAGTCATGAAAAAATGTAATCATCTTTCTTGTGGAAGAGGCAACTTAGGACTGCAACCCTATAGCGGATGACCTGACATTGCATTTCAAACCTGGATCCTGCTCCCTGCTCTGTCGCGAAGCTTTGTGACTTTACTGATCTTTTAAAGGTACTGCATTATTTTCACTTGTGTGATCAATTTATTTATTTTTACTTTTATTTATTTGCTAATTTATTTTTGAGACAGAGTCACTGTGTCACACTAGGTAAAGTGCAGTGATGTCACAGCTCACAGCAACCTCAAACTCTTGGGCTTAAGTGACTCTCTTGCCTCAGCCTCCCAAGTAGCTGGGACTATAGGCACCCACCACAATGCCCGGCTATTTTTTTGTTGCAGTTATCATTGCTGTGTAGCTGGCCCGGTCTGGGTTCAAACCCACCAGCCTGGGTTTATGTGGCCAGCACCCTACCCACTGAGCTACAGGTGCCTCCTGTGTGATCAATTTAAATAAAATTTATTTTATCAAGTCCCTCTTACATACTGACTCAAGTAAATATTTCATGACTAATTATTTAAAATCAAAAGGATTGTGTGTCTGGGGAGGAAGTAAAGGAACTAATATGTAACATAAGGGGGTTTCTATATATTTTGTATGTAATATCTTACACACAAAATGTATGGAAACCCTGCATATTGGAGTGAATGTAATCCGATCAGCCAACGCATCTAGCGTTGATAAGTAAACTTCACTCTGAGCTACCTGGACAGTATGCTAGTCAAGGGCAGTTGAGTTGGGGAGCAGTCCCTCCTCATGGCTTGAGATGTTGCACCTGAACAGACGTTCCCATAGAATCAAAGTCTACACTTCCATTTTCCTATGGACTCCAAAGTCGTTCATTGTTGGACAGTTTTCCAAGCCCATTAAAGTGGCATTGAATCCAAGACTGATGAGAAAGATGAACAACAAGAATATGAAGAATGACAAAGAGGATGGGATTCTTCCACTCAAGAGCCCTCCATGTGTCCATGAGTACCTGGTCCAACTCCCTTCTCTGTGGTCTGATGGAAGAAATGAGAGGCTGAGGGCTTCATTTTCTGGCTTACAATCTTCTCTGATAACACTTATCATTTAACTATATGACATAGTGGATTCATCTTCTGGCTCCACAGGAGGTCTTCCCTATCTATAACCCTACTGGTCTCCTGCTCTCTCTACCCTTCCCTTTTTTATTTAGCCATTGGACAGCTGGAGAAGTTCATGATTCTGGGTAGAAAGAAAATGTCCAGGTCTCAGAAGAGACTCTAAAGCAGGATAAATTTCCAAGGATCCAACCTGATCTTTTTGTGTTGTTGTGGTCTGTCAAGGCCAAGATTTTTCATGCTTCTCTTTACCTTCCTTTTCCAAATTCTACTTTATCCTTTTCATAAGGACTTCCTACCAAATTAAAAAAAATTAAACAATTATAATATTAAAAATACTATGACAGAATGTAGAAAGATGTAGTAGACAGTTTTTCCTATACTTTCCATTAAGTTCAGCGTAAAATACAGGAAATTATAAAAGATGATGGAGAGTGAAAGGCCCACCAGCTAGATAGCACTGGACCAGAGGAAGGGCATGGTAGTGAATTTCCTGCGTTTTCTTTTTGCGACATATATTCTTGGGTACTGGAGAAGGCAGCAAACCAAAAACATTAACAGAAAAAAATAGGAAAAAATATTCATGAAATATTGTTATTTCTAGCCAAAGGATCAGTAAAAGGATAACATAAAACAAATGTAGGTCATAACTCTATTATTCAAACCTAATGGCACAGATAAATTTGCAGCCCCTCTTCGACCCATACCCACAAGGCTGAGAGGGGAATCGAATCTAGACTTCCACCCACAACATTTTTTTTTTTTTAATAAAATCATAGCTGTGTACATTAATGCAATCGTGGGGTGCAATGTGCTGGTTTTATATACCATTTGAAATATTTTCATCCAACTGATTAACATAGCCTTCACCTCATTTTCTTAGTTATTGTGTTAAGACATTTATACTCTACACTTAGTAAACTTAACATGTACCCTGTAAGATGGACCATAGGTGTGTTTCCACCAATTACCCTCCCTCCCCTCTCCACCCTCTCCTCTTTCCCCTTCTTCTTGGGCTATAGTTGGGATATAGCTTTCATATGAAAACTATAAATTGGTTTCATGGTAGGGCTGAGTATATTGGATACTTTTTCTTCCATTCTTGAGATACTTTGCTAAGAAGAATATGTTCCAGCTTCATCCATGTAAACATGAAAGAAGTAAGGTCTCCATCTTTCTTTAAGGCTGCATAATATTCCATGGTATACATATACCACAATTTATTAATCCATTCATGGTTAAGGGGCACTTGGGCTTCTTCCATGACTTAGCAATTATGAATTGGGCTGCAATAAACATTCTGGTGTAAATATCTTTGTTATAAAGTGATTTCTGTCTTCTTTACATACCTAGTAGAGGAATTGAAGGATCAAATGGCAGGTGTCATACATCACGTCTGACACCACTTGTCAGGGCCCAATATTGGCCAGGTCTCGGGCCTGGCTTAACTAGGTTCTGGACATGGACCACGAAGTTACCTTGCTCAGGTCTCTTAGGTGCCTGAGGGCTATCTACTTTAGCAGGAGAGAGAGACACACACACAGAGAGAGAGTCTTAGAGAGAGTAAAGAAGTCTTTTTAGAAAGATAGATCTTAGTCTTTAGTAGACCTTAGTAATCTTCAGCAGAGAGACACCATGCTGGTATTCTGCAGGCAGAAGAGGAAGCAGAGTCAGAGTAAGTGGGTCCATGATAGAATGCACATGCTCCTTGACTACCTTCTCCTCCAGCCTAATATAAGGCTGATCTTGTGCCTCTCAAAACCCACAGGTGTAGAGACTGCCAATTCACCACTGCTCTCATCTCGCAAGCTCTCATGCTTGTTAGGAGAGATAAATCCTTCTCCATGCCCTTTTCACTAAAGTGTTCCATTATTGAACGATATAGGTATTTCTTATAACTCTCACTCCTAGCCATAGACTATATGGGTTACAATAGGCAGGACTGTTTTTTTTCCATCCCTAAGTGATCTCCAAACATCTTTGCAAGAGGAATGTATTAGTTTGCATTCCCACCAGCAGTGTAGAAGTGTTCCTTTTTCTCTATGTCCACGCCAACAACTCTGGTTTTGGGATTTTGTGATGTGGGCTAATCTTACTGGAGTTAGATGATATCTCAAAGTGGTTTTGATTTGCGTTTCTCTGATGATTAAGGATGATGAGTATTTTTTCATGTGTCTGTAGGCCATGCGCCTGTCTTCTTCAGAGAAGTTTCTCTTCAAGTCCCTTGCCCACCCTGACATGGGATCACTTGTTCTTTTCTTGCTAATACGTTTGAGTCCTCTGTGGATTCTGATTATTAAATCTTTGTCAGTGACATAACCTGCAAATGCCTTCTCCCATTCTGAGAGTTGTCTGCTTGCTTTACTTACTGTGTTCTTGGCTATGCAGAAGCTTTTTAGTTTGGTCAGATCCTAATAAAGTATTTTTGGTGTTGCTTCAATTGCCAAAGGTGTCCTCCTCATAAAATATTCACCCAGGCCGATTTCTTCAAGTATTTTCCCCGTACTTTCTTCTAGTATTTTTATAGTTTCATGTCTGAAGTTTAAATCTTTAATCCAGTGAGAGTCTATCATAGTTAATGGTGAAAGGTGTTGGTCCAGTTTCAGTATTCTACAGGTCACCAGCCAGTTCACCCAGCACCATTTGTTAAATAGGGAATCTTTTCCCCACTGAATGTTTTTAATTGGCTTATCAAAGATCAAATAATGGTAAGTAGTTGGGTTCATCTCTTGGTTATCTATTCTGTTCCATACATCTACCTGTCTGTTTTTGTGCCATGCAATTTTGATCACTACTGATTAATAGTAATATCTGAGGTCTGGTAGCATGATTCCTCCTGCTTTGTTTTTATTTCTGAGTAATGTCTTGGCTATTTGAGATTTTTTATGATTCCACATAAAATGAAGTATTATTTTTTTCGAGATATTTAAAGTATGACACTGGAGCTTTAAGAGGGATTGCATTAAAATTGTATATTACTTTGGGTAGTATGGACATTTTAACAATGTTGATTCTTCCCAGCCATGAGCATGGTATGTTTTTCCATTTGTTAACATCTTCAGCTATTTCTTTTCTTAGAGTTTCATAGTTCTCTTTATAGAGATCTTTC
>CAUYRH010033834.1:0-13606 GCA_963574655.1 Perodicticus potto | reverse complement strand
AACAATCCACCAAATCGCTGTGCATTGCCAAGTGCTCATCCACTCCGACAATTCACTCTGCGAAAGGTCCAGTACTCCCTCCCTCTCACCTGCTGACTGGAGAGTGATGAACTACGGAACCGTCGCCGCCGCCATCTTCAGCTCCTACCTAGAAATGATATTTTTTAAAGGTGCTATGTTCAACGTTAGACTATAGTTATCCGAGCAAGCAATATCAGATGGTGTGTGGTTTTTGTAGTATAAAGCAGAAATCAGATAATCAATTAAAAGTATTGGCTGGGCACGGTGGCTCATGCCTGTGATCCTAGCACTCCGGGAGGCCGAGGCAGGTGGATTGTTTGAGCTCAAGAATTCAAGACCAGCCCAAGCAAGAGTGTGACCCTATCTCTACCAAAATAGAGAAACTAGGCTCGGCGCCTGTGGCTCAAGTGGCTAAGGCGCCAGCCACATACACCTGAGCTGGTGGGTTCGAATCTAGCCCAGGCCCGCCAAACAACAATGACGGCTGCAACCAAAAAATAGCCAGGCGTTGTGGTGAGCACCTGTAGTCCCAGCTACTTGGGAGGCAGAGGCAGGAGAATCGCTTTAGCTCAGGAGTTGGAGGTTGCTGTGAGCTGTGATGCCAGAGCACTCTACCAAGGTGACAGCTTGAGGCTCTGACTGAAAAAAAAAAAAAAAAAAAGGAAAAGAAAACCTAGTCAGGCTAGTGACACATACATGGAGTCCCAGCTACTTGGGAGGCTGAGGCAAGACGATTGCTCAAGTCCAGGAGTTTAAGGTTGCTGTGAGCTGTGATGCCATGGCACTCCACTAGGTGACTAGGGTGGCAGTATTAAAAACAGCCTACTCAATACTTGACTCAACTGATAGTAATACTCCTGCTGCAAAAGGTAAATTATTATTATTTTTTAAGGCAAGCATGAAACAAAGTTTATTGAAGAAGAGAAAGATAAGTTTACAGGATAAGAGAGTTTACAAAGCAGGATACATTTTCCATAGACGGAGAACAGCCTTCATTTTCAGGGCAAGTAGGCAAAAAGGCCCAAGAAGGTAAGTTAGAAGGTAAACTTAAAATTTCTATCATGTACAACTCTACAATTGTGTATAATTCTCTGTGCTTTAAGTCTGCCTAAGTGAAACCAAATCCTCAGACTTACTGACAGCTATTTTAGCACCTCCAAACTATCTTTTATTCTTTTGAATTTTATCTTTTGATTACTGTTCCATTTTCTTCTGTTGGATTAAAAACCTTAATGTTCTCCCATATCATATTTTATTTTTGTGTAAGGTATCTAGATCTTCTGAGAAAAAAGTTCAAACTACTTATTTTATGATTTCATATTTCACTGAATATATTATTTTTGAGTGCCTACTGTATACCAGACATTTTGAAAGGCACTGGGTAAAAAAGGAAAAAAAAAGCACCATCCTCAGATGGCTTTTCTGGGTTCTGGAATTGAATTTCTCTCTTCCTTATCATTTAACAGTCACTCAGTTAGTTGCGTTCCAGTTTTAGTTGGAAAATTTGAAGGCTCATAGCTAATTGGATATTTTCATAAACCACATACAATTGTCTAATTTTGAATTCTATAATGAAAAATAACATGTAGGTGGCACCCATAACTCAGTGGGTAGGGCACCAGCCACATACACCAGGGCTGGCGGGTTCGAACCCAGCCCAGGCCAGCTAAAACAATGACAACTGCAACAACAACAGAAAATAATAGCCTGGTGTTTTGTGGCAGGCACCTGTAGTCTCAGCTACTTGGGAGGCTGAGGCAAGAGAATCCGTTTAAGCCCAAGAGTTTGAGGTTGCTGTTAGTTGTGACACCATGACATTCTACTGAGGGCAATAACTTGAAACTCTGTCTAAAAAAAAAAACAAACAAAAGAAAAAACATATAAGTCCCAAATCAACGAAGAGTATTTTGACTTACTACATTAGACAAAACTAAAAATATGCCTGCCTCAGAAGCTTTATTTTGCAAAGAGATAAAACAAATAATGGGTACTTTTGAAATAGCAACCTAAATGCACTTTTAATTTTCAATCAGTAGATAGCAGCATTTGATTTAAATTCAAAGAGGAAGTTGGGATGGTGTTCTGTGTGAGTGCTAGCAATGACAAGCACACTTAGAGATTACAGAAAATGATTCTTAAGTGAAAATTGAATATATTCAAACTGGAGATTCTCTGATGTGTCTTAAGGGCACACTGTAGTGCTTTGGTCAAAGTACCCTTAATTTAACAAAGTGAAAGACAGCATTTACTCTTCTTCCATGTAATCAAATGGTCTTCTTCCTTGTAAGTATCATATTAAACACAGTCTGAAATTTTATTTACTAGAAAAGAAATATTTTATGTTTTTAAATTAACTTTTCCCATGTGCATTCTAAGTGAAGTGAACTTGATTTATAGTGATTAGAGAATTAGGCTATGGCCACAAAGCTACCTGGTACACACTATAAAATAAAGACCACACAGAGGAAACTCTTAGAGTCCAAACTACCCCCAGGGAATAAAATGAAATGTTCTTGGATGCTGGGTTTATACAATGGGCACATGTGTTTTCTTAAATGCTCAGCATCACTGAAGGCGTGGTTATCCTACTGTTTGTACTTACATGATTGCCCCAAAAGGAAACTGAATTACTGATCCACCAAACGTTGTAGGCCCATGCTAAATCGGTTTCCTGATGTTGAGTAGAAGTCGCATAACCATTCACTTATGTTTGTGTCTTCATGTTGTAGGCCCATGCTAAATCGGTTTCCTGATGTTGAGTAGAAGTCGCCATAACCATTCATTTATTTTTGGGTCTTGAGGCAGAGTCTCACTCTGTTGCCCAAGCTAGATGATGCTATGGCATCAGCCTAGCTCACAGCAACCTCAGATTTCTGGGCTCAAGCGATCCTCCTGCCCCAAACTTTCAGGTAGCTGGAACTATAGGCGCGCCACCAGGCTTGGCTAATTTTTCTATTTTTAGTAGAAGTAGGGTCTTGCTCTTGCTCAGGTTGGTCCCAAATACTTGCCTAGTCTGGGGGCAAGCCTAGCCTCCCAGAGTGTTAGGGTTACAGGCATGAGCCACCACGTCCAGCCTACCACTCACTTGTAACTTTCCAACTGAATTATCTCTTGTTCATCTAGGATATCTTTTGCCGTAAATTCTGTAATATATTATTTGAAACTTATGTCCCTTCAGTGGTGGTTCTTCTTGGTTTTGTCCTCTCCAAAATGGGTCTACTATATGAGTTGTCCCTCTTATGCTGTGGTGATCACTTAACAAATGGGTACACAACGTGTTTAGGCACTCCCAGTCTCCCTGCAGCCCCTCAGAGCTCTAAGCACCAGCCACAACACCTCCCAGTGGACAGCACCGGCCACATGGTGGCTCTTCCTTGCACCTAGGTCGTCTTTGTAACACCACACATTACCTTCCCTTTTGTTCTGCAGCCCTGAATGGGATCATTTTCCTGCATTTATTAATCTTTGAGTCAATCACTTTGTTGATTTTTTAAATTTTTTAAATCATCTGTTTAATCAATTCCATATGTCAAATTCCCTCTATTTGAAATTCTCTCTCTTTTTTTTTTTTTGCAAGACAGAGTCTCACTATGTTGCCCTCAGTAGAGTGCTGTGGCATCACAGCTCACAGCAACCTCAAACTCTTGCTTCAGCAATCCTCTTGCCTCAGCCTCCCAAGTAACTAGGACTACATGTATGCACCACTGGCCTGGCTAGTTTTTCTATTTTCAGTAGACATGGGGTCTCCCTCTTGCTCAGGCTGGTCTTGAACTCATGAAAAAAAAATAGCTGGGCATTGTGGCAGGTGCCTGTAGTCCCAGCTACTTGGAAGGCTGAGGCGAGAAAATCGCTCAAGTCCAAGAGTTGGAGGTTGCTGAGAGCTCTCAGCACACATGAGTGCCACAGCACTCTACCAAGGGAGACATAGTAAGACTGTCTCAAAAAAAAAATCCTCAACAAAATATTAATAGATCAATCCAACAATGTATAAGAAGAAATATACACTATGTTTAAGTGTGATTTATTCCATATGTTCAAGGATAGTCTAACATTCAAACATCAATTAATTAATCTGCCATTCAAAAAGGCTAAAGAAGAAAACTCAAAATTGTATCAATAGACGCAGAAGAAGCACTTGACAAAATTCAACTCTATTCAGGCTTGGTGTCCGTAGCTCAGTGGCTAGGGCGCCGGCCACATACACTGGAGCTGGTGGGTTCGAACCTGGCCTGGGCCTGCCAAACAACAATGCCAACTACAACAAAAGAAGTAGCCAGGCGTTGTGGTGGGCACCTGTAGTCCCAGCTACTTGGGAGGCTGAGGCAAGAGAATCACATAAGGCAGTGACGCCATGGCACTCTACTGAGGGTGACATAGTGAGACTCTGTCTCAAAAAAAAAAATTCTATTCAAAATAGCCAGGGGTCTCCCTTTGGGATCTGATACAGCTGACCCCACTCTCAGGCAACTTTCCTTATCCTTCATACTCCCTGAGACAAGAATAACGCTTTTTGTATCTTATTTCATGAAGCAGTGGGTCAGAATTTAAGAGAAATACATGGATGGAAATGGCATCAATCAAACACAGATTTACCATAGCGTAATTATCCAAGCTACATTTTTAAAGTATGTTTCCTCATAGAGAAAAGAATGTATTTCTAAATATATAATGTAGTTGAAAAATTCATAAAATTACTCCTATGGTATACACTTCACTGGATTAAACTAACAAGCACCGTTTTAGTTCCCCAAATCCACCATTATACATTAACAGTTGAATGAATACATTCATTATAGAGCAGGATAGCAATTTCCAGTGCTAATGCACTTCCTGGCTGCAGCTGACACTCTTAAGAGCAATTAACTAATTCATGAATTAATATTGTTTAGATATCAGCCTCTAGAACAAAATGAGATAATGTATATAAAATGCTTAGCACTTTTCCTACATGCAGTAAATACTCAATAAATAATAGCCATTAGTATTGATATCACACACTAATGATGTTAGGAAGTTTTCTACATTGATTACTGGGTAAGTTAAAAAAAAAAGTGAAGTACTTTTAAGCTAAGGGTAAATTTCTTAAATCCATGGTCTAGGGGATGAGAACACTTTCATGTTGTCCGAAGTCCAATCACAAGTCTCTGAATCAAAAATTCCATTCCAAAATGTACTAATCATTTTTCTTGTAGAGGACTTGAGCCGTATACACGTTATGTATGCATATTGGTAAAAGCCAATGCTACCAGTGAGTGTTATAGTTAAACCCTTTGCTACAGAGAAGTTTTGTCAGTTGGGTTTTCAAGGAAGCAGATGCTGAGACAGAGTGTGGTGTGCAAAGGTTTAGAGATGAATGGAGAAGGGTTGAACAGGAAGAGCCTCAGAGGGTGTAGCAGGTCTGGCAGTCCAGGCTAACATTATCAGGAGCTCAGAAGTAAAGACTGCCCATGAGGACACCCCCTCAAGGCAGAAATGGCCAGTCCCCTGGTCCTCTGGTCATGCTCAGTTATTGGTGGGGGATCCCTGGAAGGCTGTGGCCTTGGCTTGAAGCTATGGCACAGCCTGAAGGCATCAGCAGTTGGCAATTATCAGTTGTTTTTGTTTGTTTGTTTGTTTGTTTGCATTTTGCCGGGGCTGGGTTTGAACCTGCCACCTCCAGCGTATGGGGCTGGTGCCCTACTCCTTTGAGCCACAGGCGCCGCCCCGGCACTTACCGTTGATATGCACTCCTTGCAGCTGCCCTGCAGACTCTCCAAGGGAGAGCAGAGCAGCCCCACTCTGTGACTTCTTCAGAAGAAATGCTGGAGAAGACAAATAGGAAAAAAAAACTTTGACCTTTTTCTCCCCCTGCTAATAATGTTTTCTAACCTATTCTGTAACAGATAGTTTCCTATCCGGAGTCCTGTGAGAAAGGTGATTTTAAAATCATGCTTCTGTGGAACACTTACCAACTAGAAATATGTAATAATAATCTATTTCTGATTCAGACATTTAGGAAAAGATTTCATAAAAGTTGTAATGGATAAAGTTTTTTTAAATTATTAAATTTAAAAGCAATAAAATACTGCTCCTTTTTGGATAGCATTTTTCTGTATGTAAATTGGTTAATTGCAGGACTGACAATGGAACCCATATTTTCTGTTTCTCAGGCTTGTGGTCTTAGAAAATCTTAGAAACAAACAGAATAACAGAACAACATAACATACACCATACTTTCCCACCAAGGTGTTCTGTTTAATGATTGGTTATTATTTGAAAGTTCCTATAATACTAAGAATATTAAGTAAAAATGGCCAGGCATGGTGGCTCATGCCTATAATCCTAGCACTCTGGAAGACCGGGGCAGGTGGATTGCTTGAGCTCATGAGTTCAAGACCAGCCTGAGCAAAAAGCAAGATCCTATCTCTAAAAATAGAGAGAAAACTGGGGCGGCGCCTGTGGCTCATTGAGTAGGGCGCCAGCCCCATATACCGAAGGTGGCGGGTTCAAACCCGGCCTCAGCTGAACTGCAAAACAGAAAAATAGCTGGGCGTTGTGGCAGGTGCCTATAGTACTTGAGAGGCTGAGGCAAGAGAATCACCTAAGCTCAGGAGTTGAAGGTTGCTGTGAGCTGTGTGATGCCACGGCACTCCACCGAGGGCCATAAAGTGAGACTCTGTCTCTACAAAAAAATATATATATATAGAAAAACTGAAGCAAGAGGATCACTTGAGCCCAAGAGTTGGAGGTTGCTGTGATTTATGATGCCATGCCACTGTACCCAGGGTGACAACTTGAGGCTCTGTCTCAAAGAAAAGAAAAAAAGAATATTAAGTAAAAATAAATTCTTCCCCTATATCTTAGTCTGTTTGTGCTGCTATATCAGAAGACCTCAGACTGAAGAATTTGTAAAAAACAGAAATTTATTTCCTCACAGTTCTAGAGGCTGGGAAGTCCAAGAGCCAGCCACTGACAGGAAGGGCTCAGACCTCCCGCTTGCAAGATGGTTCCATGAACAGCTTCCTCTAGATGGGGAACACCAGTCCTCACATGGCAGAAGAGAGAGCAAACCAGCTCCCACAGGCCTTTTTAACAACTGCTTCAACCCCTTCAGGAGGGGAAGGCCCTATGATTTAAACACCTTCCATTAGGCCCCATCTCTCCACACTGTTGCATTGGGGATTAAGTATCCAAAACATGAATTTGGAGGAGCCAAACACTTTCAAACGATGGTACTCTCTGAGCCTCTCAACTTCCACAATTCGACTCCCCAATATATAATATGTCTGTGCATTATTCCTGAAATTTTCTACATCTATATACTCTCACGCGTGTCTATATACACCAAGCACATATCCTTTTAAAAAGAAAAACATAAAACCTGTTTGCCTAAACCTATTCTTCAACAATCTACTCTTTACTTACAAAACATTTTTTAATGTCCGTTACATAGTTTTCCACTGTAATAGGTATGCCATGATTTAATTTAAACATTTACTTTAACAGGCCACTAAATGGAACTTTGTGTGTCTTGTCTTTCTTTTTTTTTGAGACAGAGTCTCACTTTGTCAACCCTGGGTAGAGTGCTGTGGCATCATAGCTCACAGCAACTTCAAACTCTTGGACTTAAATGATTCTCATGTCTCAGCCTCCCAAGTAGCTGGGACTACAGGTGCCCGCCACAAGGTCCGGTTATTTTTTTTGTTGCAGTTGTCATTGTTGTTTAACACTCCGGGCCGGGTTCAAACCCACCAGCCACAGCGTACATGGCAGGCACCAGCCAAGTCTCTTTGTGTGTCTTATTTAGCTTTAGCACAGGTTTTCTTTCTTTCTTTCTTTTTTTTTTTTTTTTGAGACAGAGCCTCCAGCTGTCACCCTGGATTGAGTGCCATGGCATCACAGCTCACAGCAACCTCCAATTCCTGGGCTCAAGCGAGTCTCCTGCCCCAGCCTCCCAAGTAGCTGGGACTACAGGCACTCGCCACAACACCCGGCCATTTTTTGGTTGCAGCCGTCATTGTTGATTGATGGGCCCCAGGCTGGATTCGAACCCGCCAGCTCAGGTGTACGTGGCTGCCGCCTTAGCCCATTGAGCCACAGGCGCCGAGCCTTAACAGAGGTGTTCAAGTCTACAAATAAAATGTGCCAACTGCCCCTACATCCTAAAGTAAAAAGTTAGGTAGAACTTGCAAAAGAGGTCTCTAACGACTGGCTTAGGACCCCAAAGTCATTATCCAATTTAAGATATAAAATTATTGAAGTTCATAAAATTGAAAAAGTCAAAAACTTTAGAACAAGATAAGATTTTGAAAAATGCTGAAGGAAAAGCAAGGTATCTTTTGTTTACTCAAAAGAAGACGGCAAGGGCACACTGGTCCAGTGTTCAGACAATGACTGTAACAAGCAACGAAGATGAAAACATTCCCTTCCTTCTTTGCTTCACTTGTGCAATCGTGATCAGATAGGAAAAAGTAGAAGCAAGATTGGTGTGAGAGAACTGAAGCAAACAATGAGTAAAGAAAAAAGTATAATGGTGCACCAAGAACCTTAAAATGATTTATCTCTGCACCTGGAATACTTATGTTTGGAGCAGAATTACAGAGCCATTAATTACAAGTTCAAGCATGAAGATGTCTTAGATTGAATTTCCTGAAAGCAACATACTATGGAGAAGTAAGTTAGAAAATGTGTTAGGAAAATAAAAATAATAAATGTGTTAGGGAGGGTTCTCTGGAGATACACCTGGGAAAAAATGAGGCAGGTAGGACTGGGCAGAGCAGGAATCTTTGTCCTGCAATGCAGTTGCAGCTGAGGTCTCAGTCAATCCTTTCGGGGAGTTCCAGAGTTGGGATGCTCTTCAGAGCTGCTCCACACTGAGGCTAGAGGGCTGGCCCATTTTTTTTTCCCCGCATCCAATTTCTGCATTGGACACAGGTCACCACCTGCGAGGGGCATGACAGTCTGCAGCTGAGCTCCCCAGCAGCCAGGGTTAGATGCACTGACCCTGAAGCGGAACTTTGGATGAAGGGCAGCAGAACCCACCCCAGGAAGTCATATGGGTCTTTTACCTCCTAGTACTCATGAATTTCAGTTTTAAGCTCCCATCTTTGCATAACTTTCACCAATTCTGTGATGCTCTCAGGCCCGTGGGAAACCATTCTGCTAACCCCTCCTTGCATCAGGGAGAGCGGGGTTTTGTGAGATGGCCTTGAGCTGCCTAGTTAACATCACTGGGCATGAGAAAACCTTCAAGCCTTGCCTCCTTCACAGGGTGCCCATGTTCTCGGATTTCCAAACATCTGGAGGATTTCTCCTCTCTCTCCCCAGTCTGAGCAAATTTCTCAGTGCACCAGTGGTGGAGAGGAGGGGAACCAGAGGATCAGGAAAAGCTGATTCTCTGCCCATTACACATTTTTCCCCATTTATGAGTTCCCTCAAGGCCTACTCTTTTTTTTTTTAATGTCCAAACACACATGCTTTGAACATTTAAAAAGCCCTCTCTGCTTTTCTGCTAACAATTTTTCCCTGAGGCAATGAATTCATTGACTAAATGAAAAAGGGCTAAAAGAGCAAAACATTCAGAGAAGGAAATCTTAGGTAATATCTCAAAATACTGTACAGATACAATTATACCTGAGGATATTAACAGGACCTATATGTATGAACCTTGTAATAGTCTTTAATGGCTCATGGAAAAAAGAAGGATAAGATGATTAAAGTCAGGGAAAAGTATCAATTTTATTTAAAACAGGAAGAAAAGATTCAGTGCCTCATGCCTGTAATCCAGCATTTTGGGAGGCTAAGGCAGAAGGATCACTTGAAGCTATGAGTTTTGAGACCAACCTGGGACAACACAGTGAGACCCTATCTCTAAAAAAAAAAAAAATAGAACAACATTTGCCGCGCGTGGTGGCTCACGCCTGTAATCCCAGCGCTGTGGGAGGCTGAGGCAGGTGGATTTCCAGTGCTCACAGAGTTCAAGACCAGCATAGCATGAGTGAGCCAGAGTAAAAGACCCCATCTCTACCACCAGGAAAGAACACTGCCGGGCGGTGTGGCGGGCGCCTGTAATCCCAGCTACTTGGGAGGCAAACGGCCTGCGCATCGTTACAAGGAAGGACAATGGAAAAAACAAACAAACAAAACAAAACAAAAAAAAAGGAAACTAAGAAAAGTAAAAGCCAGCTGAAAATATAAGTGAAAAGGAAAAAAAAAGAAAATAAGCTGTGTGTGCTGGTGAATGCCTGTAGTCCCAGCTATTAGAGAAGCTGAGCCTACAAATTCAGGGCTGCAGTAAGCTATGATCTTGCCATTGTTCTCTAGCCTGAGTGACAGTATGAGGCCCTATCTCTAAAATAAATAAGTAAATAAAGTAGAAAGAAGATGCTGCAAATTATAGACTGGTATCTATGAATGTTTCACAAACAGGTAAAAATTCTAGACAAGATTCATCTCTTTTCTTTTTTGGATAATTTGCCTTAGACGAAGGCAATTGAAATAGGTATCTGGGTTTCAGCAAATAATTTGACAGTCTCCCAAGATGTCATTACGGATGAGATGCAGGAATGGAGGCAGGAAACAGAAGGGCTGGTAGATTTGTAACACGATGAATAACCATGCCCAGAGAGAACTGGAACACAGCCAGAGTATTCGAGACAGAAGTGGCTGTGGAAACTGTGACACGTAAGGAAAGTTGGACAGAAGTGAGGACACGAAGCCTGAAGAACAAAAGCCTCAGGGAACCCAGGGTAATCTGAAAATGACTTGCTGGCTTCCTATGTAGGCTAATTCTTAGGAAAAATACTAGGAAAAATTTCTGATAATTAGAATTTGTCTCAAAAGCAAAAACATCCCCCCCCAACAAACAAAACCCCAGGATGTTGTGAGGTAATAAGCTTGCCAGCAGTGGGATGTCATGGGGAAGGGTCATTTATTCCACTGAACCTGTGGTGTGCCTACACTACACAGAGGAAGCGGGGAACCAGAGGAGACGCCCTCTGAGAGCCCCCACAGCTCTGTGCAGCCGTGAGTCCACCCTCAGGAAATGCAAGCGCCAGGCAAAACCAAGCAAGCTGCCACTTCTTTTACAAAAATGTTTTATGTGACATACAGGAAAATCAGTGATTCAGAAAGAGTTTTATAAAAGCCAGTGGATACCCTCAGAGTCAATTTTATGGCTCATGACTGGTACATTAATGGAAGCGCTAATGAAAGTTACGATATATAGTAATAAAGCACCTAAGCGTAGACTCGTAAATCATAGTCCAACAGGATTTGCCAAGGCAGGTTGTTTTTCTCTTGTGATTTAAGACAGAATAGATTTTACACTAAATTTTGTGTTCCCCCAAGAGTCCCATAAGCCTCAGCATAGGCTAAAGACTGAGGTAAAACTATGCCATTCCAAAGATAAAACACCAATGAACACACAGATATGAAAAAAAAATGTGACACTCCAGACTTACAAAATGGAAATGGTTTAGTCTAAGAGCATAGGGGGTTGCTCCTTAGGCATTCCTAACTTGAGATTCCAGGTCTGTCCCTTTCAACTCAACCAAGAGTCTAGACCACAGTTTGATGAGGGATTAAAATTTACACTGGCTTCGGTGAGGGATGGTGGTGTGCTTACAACCACCACCCCACTCTGCCTCCCCATTCCCACCTACTAGTGTGAAAGCCCTTCTCAGTAATGTGGGAACTGCTCCTCCCACATCAGACGGAGCTGCCAATCAGAAGACCCCTCTGCCTCTGGGGTGTGGCACAGGCTGGGCTGCCAAAGTTCCCTATCACCTGGACAGCCACTGGCCCAGGGTGGTCATTTGCCCCAAGGACATCCAGACTCCCTTTTCAGGGATTACCAGGGGTGCTAAGAGGACGGTTGAGACAAGCTTATCTCCTGAGATCATAAATATTAGAGGCCATTTGAGTGCAGATGCTGGGAACCCATCTTTGCCACCACAAAGAGAGTCTTCCTGGGAGTAAACTAAGAGCAGAGAAAAGCGTAGCTCAAAAGTAAAAAGGGAAGGACAGAGACCTGCTAATGTCCTTTGACTGCCTGTATGCAGAGAGAAAACATGGAGATACGTAGCATATATGTGTGGTTAAAACCTATTTTCTAGGAAAATTAAAGTGGTGCCAGGCGGCTTTCACTTTATTTAGGAGGCTTGACTTTGGCGATGAGGCCTTTGAAGGCCTTCTCAAATAGAAATGAAAGTATACAACTGTGAAACGTGGAATCTCCCTCTGACTGTTTAATTGGATTCCCCTCAACCTAGAAAAATGGTGAAAACAAATGCTTCATTATTAGATCTGCACCTACCAATTTGGAGCTCTGCCTTTGAGTAAATTTTAGTTGGTGACTACAGCAGAGATGAGACAGTGTGTTCTAACCTATTTCATTTTGCTCATCCTCATTCCCCCGTCTGCAGTTAGATGGCAACAGTGCATGCCCAGATTGTCAAGAAGGTATATGTAGAAGGGTGAGGAAACATTGCAACATTGTTAATGAAGGAAGAGGTTTAGAGGCAAGGAAAGTCTATCATGGTGGGAATGGAGGTGTTAAATCCAGGGGAGGTATACTGTGGAACACACAGTCAGAAATAATGAACCGAAACTACATAACACTTAGAGGGAGTGACTGGACTCTGGGCAATGGACCATGAGTGCAACCAAAGGATTGTGTATAGTGTGAGGCAGTTGAGAGTCAATGCTTTCTTTGCGATCTGTTACTACTTTTTTGGAGTCCAGCACAGTCAGAAATTAAAGATAAGAGAGCCCCTGTCAGCCTAGATCCCTGAATAACTATGTGGATCAGAACCCATCTTCTGTGAGGTGAGAAAGAAAGAAACATCTGCTGTATGAAGTCACTGAGATTTTAAGTTGTCTCAGAAGCTAGTATGAATGAATCTAATATAATAGCCTACCACATAATGGGTCACCATCACCACTAACGCATAAAATTCAATAAGAGCTGGGATCAACTGCTGTGCCCCACCCCGCCTCAACAGCTAATTTACCTATGGGCTTACCTTTTACATAAATCCTCTCTTTCTGTCCTTACTGCATTACAGTAGGCCAGACTTTGGATTCCTGACAGGTGTAATTGTCCTCCATGCTCATTCTCCTGGCAGAGGAATGTCTCGGAAATGTTCATCTAACCTAGTGATTTTCAACCCATGTGCCCTGGCACACTAATGTGCCATGAGATGATCTTAGGTGTGCCTTGAAAAATTTTAATGATCATTAATTATTTCTTGAAAGAAGTTCAAACCGCAGTAAGTCTATTCTTTTTTTTCTTTTACTCTTTTTTTTTTTAAACAAGTGAACAGTTTATTAAGAATTAAACAAAGGTGTGATGTGATACAGTACAAGCAAGACACTCAAGATAGGTGTAATAGTACTACTCATACAAAAAGTTAAATTTCACCTCAAAAAAAATCACAAGACGAAAGAGAAAGCAATTTCACTGTTATAAGATAAGATATTTCATGCAAAGTATTAACTCTGCCCCCCCCAAAGCCCAACCTCCCAACAAACAAAAAGCTATCTGGGAATACTGCTATACTAACATATTAACCACAGTATAATCATTCATAGGAAAACAGTAATT
>CAUYRH010033833.1:0-22796 GCA_963574655.1 Perodicticus potto | reverse complement strand
AAGGGTTAGGAGAAAACTTCTAAAAACGGATCAAAATTGTTCTCACAAAGTAATGAGAAAGTCTCTTGAATGTTATCGCAATCAGGTTGATGAAAATATCTCTGATTGTATCTGAAGCCCGTACACTGAACCCCATGACTGAATTATTATACACAGATATGATTCAATAAAAAAATAATAATAATCATATTGTGAACAAAAGTATTATTGGACTCAGAACCAAAAACTGCTTTCCACTGAGGTCAATGACACAATTCACAGGCCCAGATCAAAGTGTTACAGACAGAATGGCCTAAAGAAATGGCTCCCACTCTTTTGGGAAACTGAAACCTGCATCCCTGCCTCAAGCCAGCCATTGGAAGCAGCAGAGAAATGTCTTTTATTCTTTATTCCACAGACAATAAAAAAGGAAACCTCTGAGCAGAAGCCACAAGATCATTTTAGCCAAAGATGAGATTAATCCAGGTAGAGGTCATGAGATTATTTTAGCTGAAGATGAGATAAATCTGGGCAGAGGCCACAAGATGTCTTTGCCTAAGATGGTTTTATGGGATTCATCAGAACCTTTATAACCTCTGTGCTTCTGCTCAGAAGCAAAAATTTGGACTCTGAGATGATAGTCTAACATTTTCTTCCTTTGCCAGCAAAGTAATAATTTTTTCTTTCCTTTTCCTCAATCTCTTGTCACCATTTTGCTGATGCTTTGTGGATAAGTGTCAGGCTTTGGGTAACAAAAGGAGGCTTTTTCCATAATAAAAATAGAATGTGTTTTATAATTTATAGTGTACAAATCTTTCAACTACTTGTTTTTTATCCCTAAGGATTTTATTTCTTTTTATGCGATTGTAAATAGGACTGTTTTCTTCATTTACTTGTCAGATAGTTCATTATTGCTGTAAAGAAAACCTACTAATATTTATATGTTGATTTTGTATCCTGCAGTTTTACTGAATTTGCTTATTACTTCTAATAGATCTTTTGTGGAGTCTTTAGAGTTCCTACCTATAGAATCATGTCATCTGCAGAGATAATTTTACTGAGGTCAATGACACAATCCACAGACCCAGATCAAAGTGTTACAGACAGAATGGCCTAAAGAAATGGCTCCCACTCTTTTGGGAAATTGAAACCTGCAGTTTCAGTTCCAATAATTTTGAATAATTATGAGCTTTTACAAGAGTTGGATTTTAGATTACCATTCAATAAAATACACCTGATTTAGTTACCATGGTGTGATGTTAAGAAAACTTCATTTTTGGCATCCATCATGAAAGCCCAAGACTAAGAGTCCTGCAATATTTCACATAAAGAAGGTTAATGGAAAGTTTGTGCCATTTTAGTCTTAGGATTAATTTGTGTCCTAGGACCCTGGGGAAATGAGGGAAAGTAGTTAATAGAGTTTCCAGTTTGGATGTCCTTTATTTCTTTCTGTTACCTAGTTTAGTATTTACAGCATTTAATCTCATAGTTACAAATGCATACACCTATGCATATATATTTCTCTATTGCTCTGAGTAGGACTTCCAAGTACTATGTTGAAAGAATTAGCAAGAGTGGACATTTTTGTCTTAATCTTTATCTTGGATGAAAAACTTTTAACTTTACACCTTGGGTATGGTGATAACAATGGGTTAGTATATATGGTCTTTATTATATGGAGGTATATTCCATTGCAAAGAAAATTAAAAATCTCAGGACCACCCCTCATACACATACTACTTAATGCAACAGGAAGGAGGCTGAGTCATATAACTCCTCTTTCCATATGAATAACTATTATTAACATCATGCCCAGCCAGGTCTCCATGGAAAGATAAGAGGTCATAGACACCTGTCAAGGACTGCCCCCACAGATCATATATAAGGAAATTCCTTGCTGGTACCCCATAAGCAAAGACATGCAAATTGTAACTTGGATCTGCAGACTAAGTCTAGTTCCTAAAACTACAGTTTGTTCAATTCCACACTAATACTGATTACAGATTTATCTTTCAAGGTGCAGAACACAGACAGTAGAAGATCAAATATTCTTCTGCCTAACCAGGGATATCTGGATAATTGATTCTTCCTTCGCTCTCTTTTTCTCTTTTAATGTTCCTTTTATCCTATATAAAATGTAGATTTTTTTTTCTCACAAGAACATACTAACAACGATTTTGTCTCATTGCCCATTCTTCTACTTCTTTTTCGCTGTATACCCTATCCCTTTTTAAAACTGAATTTCCCAAGTCTAACTTTAGAAAAAGAGATTTGTCTGTAACTTGCCTAATTTGCAGAGAGTCTTTATCATGAAAGGGTGTTGAATTTCTTCAAATGATTTTTCTGCATCATTGGGATGATCACATAATTCTTATAGTACATTTGGTTAATGTGACTGTGACATTTACTGATTTGCATAGGTTGAGTTATCCTTGTATGGGAAGGATGAATCCCTATTAATTATGGGGTTTTGGGGGGGGGGGTTGTTTGTTTGTTTGTTTGTTTTGCAGTTTTTGGCCAGGGCTGGGTTTGAACCTGCCACCTCTGTCACATGGGTCAATGCCCTACTCCTTTGAGCCACAGGTGCCACCCAATTATGGTGTTTTAATGTGCTATTAAATTATTATTGTATTATTTTGTTGAGGATTTTTGTGTCCATGTTCATTAGGGATATTGGCCTATAGTTTTCTTGTAATGTTGTTGTCTGGCTATGGTGTCAGGATAACACTGCCTTATAAATTAGTTTGTAAGTGTTTTTTCTTCTTGTATTTTTTAGAAGAATTTTTAAAAGAATGGTACTAATTCTTCTTCAAGTGTTCCATAGAATTCATCAGTAAAGCCTTGAGTTATCTTCATTGGGAGATTTTTGAGTAATTCTATCTCCTTGATTATTATTTGTCTAGTCAAGCTTTCAGTTTCTTCTTGATTCAATCTTGATGGTAGGCGATGGTAGGCTGTGTTTCTGGAAATGTATCCATTGCAAATTTATTGGTGTATCACTGTTTATAATAGTCTCTTACAGTTCTTTTCATTTCTGAGGAATCTGCTGCAGTCTCTCTTTCATTGTTTATTTTATTTATGCAAGTATTCTTCTTCCTTGGTTACTCTAACTAAAGGTTTGTCTCTTTTACCTTTTCAAGAAACTAACTCTTAGTTTTGATTTTTAAACTTTTATTTCCTATTTTATTTACTTCTGCTCTAATCTTATAATTTCTTTCTTTCTGCTAAATTTGGGCTTACTTTTTCCTTCTTTTTCTAGTTCCTTAAAAGTAAAGTTAGGTTGTTTCTTTGAATTTTTTTTTTTTTTTTACATAGGTGTTTGTCACTAAAACTTCTAGTAATGCTTTTGTTGCATTCCACAAGTTTAAGTACATTGTCTTTTCATTTTCATTTGTCTCAAGATTTTTTTTTAATTTCTCTTTTAATTTTTGATTTATTTTTTTAAAATATTGAAAAAACAAATTGAAAAAGGCAAAAATAAATGAAAATATATTCCATGTTCATGGGTTGGAAGAATTAATATTGTCAAAATCTCCATACTATCCAAAGTGATCTACAGATTCAATGCAATTCCTATCAAAATCTCAGTGGTATTTTTCGACAGAAACAGAAAAACAGTCCTGGCTCAGCACCTGTGGCTCAACGGGCTAAGGTGCCAGCCATGTACACCTGACCTGGTGGGTTCGAATCCAGCCCGGGCCCGCCAAACAACAATGACGGCTGCAACCAAACAATGGCTGGGCATTGTGGCGGGCACCTGTGGTCCCAGCTACTTGGGAGGCGGAGGCAAGAGACTCACTTGAGCCCAGGAATTGGAGGTTGCTGTGAGCTGTAATGCCACGGAACTCTATTTAGGGTGACAGCTTGAGGCTCTGTCTCAAAAAAAAAAAAAAAAAAAAAGTCCTACAATTCTATGGAACCACAAGAGATCTCTAATAGTCAAAGTAATCTTGAGCAAGAAGAATAAAACAGGAGACATCAAAATTCCTGATTTCAAAATGTATTAGATAGCTATAGTAAAAAATACAGTATGGTACTGGCATAAAAATATCCATACCAACCAATGGGATAGAGTTCTATGAAATGAACCCACATATTCACAGTAAACTAATCTTTGACATGAATATCTTTAGTAAATGATATTGGAAAACTAGATATCCACATGCAGAAAAATGAAATTTGATCCTTGTTTTATACTATACACAAGAATCAATTTAATCAATGGATTAAAGACCTAAATATAAGACCTGAAACTGTAAAATTCCTAAAAGAATACATAAAGACAGCTTCCTGGTATTGCCTTAGCAATGATTTCTTAGATAAATGACACCAAAAGCATAGGCAACAAGAGCAAAAATAGGCAAATGGCATTACATCAAATTAAAAACTCCTGAACAGAAAAAGAAATAATCAGCAAAGAGAAAGTGTAACCTGCTTAACGGGAGAAAGTATTTGCAAACCATGTATCTGAATAAGGAAAAATATCCAAAATATCCAAAGAATACAACTCAATAGCAAAATACCCCAAATGTGTTGATTTAACAATGAGCAAAAGACTTGAATATATGTTTCTTTTTAAAATTTAGAACATAGGGTGAACATATTAAATATACATTTCTTCAAATAAAACATAAAAATGGCCAACAACATATGGAAAAGTACTCAGCATCACTAACCTTCAGGGAAATGCAAATCAAAACCATGATGATAAATCAACTTTACCTCGGACAGCTGTTATTTTTTTAAAAAAACTGAAAGAAAGAAAAGACATGTATTTAATTTTTCTAAACAATAATTATTAATATGAGGACTGCCAATGGCTCTTCATGCACCAGCGAGGAAGGGGTTGGAAGGGATTGGTGATTGGTTATACAGCAGACAGAATTTTCATGATACCTCTGGTTTTGCTCCATACATCAATCCCATTATCCAAAGCCAAGAATTCTGCATCTAGGGCCCTCCAATTTCCTCATAGGTTGACCAGCTGTCACCTTCCCAGAGTTTCCTCATAGGTTTCTTCTGAGCAGCTCCTACTTCACGTTATACACAGTACACTGCCACCAATTGCCCACCTCCAAGAAATAGGATGAAATCTCTAGTCTGCTCTTGGCCGTCCTCACTCCTCTCTCCTCATTATTGTTCTTCCTCCATAGAATCTCAGAAGAAAGAAAATGCAAACACATTATAAACAAATATCATATTAGAAACCATATACACTTTTTTTTTTATATATTATACAAGAACCTCTACATCTGTTTCAGAAGTTAATATATGTTGCACAAAATGTTATCATGGACGAGCTTTTATTGTAAAAATCTTCATTTTGGAGTCATGAAAATTCCCCAACCTGGCTTTCTTGAGGAAAATTTTGATATGGAGCATAAACATCATTGATAACAGGTTTATCTTATTTTTTGTATTATGCTGTTATGTTTTCTTTTCTGTCAAGAAAACCTGCTAATTCCATTATGTGAGGCTTTGGGGAAGCTTATTAACTCCTCATTGAATCAATAGTGGCAGTTTCCAATTTTTTTTATTTACTGGCAAAAATTTATTTTATAGAAGATTTCCAGAAAACTCAAATAGGTGAACACTATTGATCTGGAAACAAGTTTTTATCAGCATATTAAGTGGTTAAAAAATATTTAAAGAAAATCTACTCCTAGCACTTTGGGAGGCTGAGGCAGGTGAACTGTCTGAGCTCACAGGTTCAAGACCAGCCTGATCAAGAGCGAGACCCCCCCTTCTCTAAAAATAGCTAGATGTTGTGGAGGGCACCTGTAGTCCCAGCTACTTGGAAGGCTGAAGCAAGAGGATTGCTTGAGTCCAAGAGTTTGAGGTTACTGCAAGCTATGATCCCACAGCACTCTACCAAGGGTGACAAAGTGAGTCTCAAAAAAAAAAAAATCTGTATGAAACCTCAGCATGCACTCAACACAGCTGTATGTGTGTGTCCTTTGTTAATTTTTTTTTTTTTTTTTTTGCATAACCACATAGGAACAAATACAGAAAAGATACAAGCAGAACTTAGGCCACCTAACTTGCCTCCAAGTAGGTAAGAAGACACGATGGCATATTCTGTGTTTGTATCACCACGGAAGTCCTACCCTAACCATTGAGTAATGAGATTCCTTTTTTTTTTTGAGAGAGAGAGAGGACTCACTATGTGGCCCTCAGTAGAGTGCTATGGTATCACAGCTCACAACAACCTCAAACTCTTGGGCTCAAACGATTCTCTTGCCTCAGCCTCCCTTGTAGCTGGGACTACAGGCACCCACAACAATGCCCAGCTATTTTTTTGTTATGGTGGTTTGTTTGTTTGTTTAGCAGGCTGGGGAGGGTTTGACCCCACCAGGCCCAGTGTATGTGGCCAGTGCTCTAACTGCTGAGCTACAAGCACTAAGCTAAGTAATGGGATTCTAATAATGAAGCCCACAGTACCATAAATACAGCTGAGCACAGAGATGGAGCTGCTGGCATCAGAGGGGTGAGCAAGAGAAGGGGTGGTCCAAGGGAGAAGAACAGAAGACGTGCTGAATAAAAATGTCACAGTTAGAAGAAAGAAAATGGACTGCAGGAGTGACTCTGCCTGGCAGCCAGCCCAAATCACCTTCACCTTCACTTAGCAGCCAAGCTCAAAGCAGGAAGAACAATCTTGTGTGGGATGAGTGTGACATGAAATGAGTCATTTTATCCAAAATTATGTTTGCACCCATAAGGTGAATTTGTTGGGGGTGGAGGCCTGCATGGAAATTAAATTGATTATTTTTCAAATGTGTTTTGCCTTTTTACACACTTGGTTTGTAAATTAATCCTTTGTGTGTGAGCTCTTCTGGGATTTTGAAGTAGCCTCCTGGTGCCCATCTGCACATAGACCAATTCTAAAGCATTGACTAGAATTTGGAGTAAAATCACCTCCAGACAAGAGCCAGGACCAGCAGGAGATAACGGGCCCAAGAGGAGGTGAGAATAGATGAAATGAAACCACTTGGCTAATATTGAAATTAGGAATGAATTACAATGAGGCTGAATTTGAAAGAGTTGCAGAATGTTAAAATGCCTGAGATGGGTCCAGATGCACTCTTCTCTCTCCCTGCAAACTGTCTCTGAGAAGTCTCCTACATTGAAAGCATTTAACTTTGCAACAAGCCAATGGCTTCCAAACTTTCACCTGTCCAGTATCTCCCCTATCTCCTTCCTGATCCCCAGACCCCTCTACTGTCCAACAGTCCCTTCTCCTGTATATCCACTTTGGACCCAAATTTTTGCCAGATTAATGTCTCTGTCTCTAACCATCCTCTGTCTTACAAAAACTAGATCTTTCATTCTAAGAAATATAGTGGGCTGGCATTTGTAGTTGAGATTAAAAATAACCCCCAACTTTAACTGCCTGTAAGATGTGGTTTCCTGAGAACCTGCAGGGCTCAGGAATGCAAATCAGAGAATGATCCAATTGCCATCAACACCTACCAGGGAAAACTGCCATTTGCATCTGCACTCCAGATCAACAATGGCTACAAATAAATCAGTGGCTCATTGAGATGGGTCCAGATGCACTCCAGGCACAGATTGTAAACCAGAGTGGAGGTGGATTTGGAAAGAGGAATGAAAAGGACAGAGCTCTGGAAACTGAGAGGAAGGAGTCCATGTGTCGAGATGGAAGTATGGAGAACATATTCTCACGTGTCTAAGCTGATTTCAGTTTTCATCAGTGACTCCTTTAGTTCAGCCTAAGTGTAAGGAGGGTAGGAAATACAAGGAATTCCTTGCCCTGTTTATGGAGCATTCCTGTGTCTGACCCCATATCTCCCATTTTCTGCTGAACTAAAAACCCTTTCTCTTCCTCAAGAAATGTGGAAAAGGAAGAAAAAGAGAAGAAAGAGATATATCTATTTATTCTCTCTTTTTTCTATCAGTCAGCTTCATAACTCTCCAACTTAAACTCCCTACCTAACCCCATGTCAGATACGGAGTGGCATTGCCTTCTTTAGGGATTGCCCAGATATTCCACTCCCCCTTTTTCAGAAACTTACAGTTTTATATTTGTCAAAAAAATAAAACAACCCACTTGATCATTATAGAATTGAGGTCTTTCTTGATTTGAGGACAAATGAAGACAGCATTGAGAACAAAGAAAGGCAAGTAGTTAAAGATAAGAATTTAAACACATTGACGACATCCACTCTACACTTAGATTCTTTATATTTAACACTTATAACACCCACCCAAGTTCAAGGCACCTTATGGTGGACACATTTGCAAACCACAGCATGACACAAAGGGCATTTATGATATGAGAACTGTACCAGTCCTTTATGGGCATCACAGAACATAGAGATCTATTCCTCCCTTCAAAAAATACAACTACAGAGCACAAGACTAATAGTATCAAACACATGGACAGAGGAGGGGGAACTAGCCTTCAGAGGGACATAAAGACAGTGATCCTAACACAGGCAACAATGAAGAAAGCACGGGGCCATTTGGTTTTTACTGTATTTATGCACCCAGAATGGCAGTTTGACAGCGCTTATAATCTGCATTACAAGGGTCCTGGGCTGACGGGTGAGCCGTCCTCATGGTGATGTTTCTTACCCTCTCTAATACAATAAGAATAGTCATCTTCCTGCCCACCACAAACCCCAAGAGAGATCTGGCACCAAAGTAGCCTACCTGCTTTCTCTGCCACAGCCCCTCACAGATGTAACTTTCTCTGTAATCTCAAAGGCTGTTTCTTGAAGTAAGTTCATGCAATAATGCACAGAAACAAACACAAACAATAAAGGCAAGTCTTCGTTTCCCTCCTCCTTTCCTTCCTTTCTTTGCTTCCCTCCTTTCTTCCATCCTCCCTTTTTCCTTCCTTTCCTCTTTTCTTTTCACTTTTCTTTCTTCTACCTTCCTTCCGCCATTCCCTCTTTCATTCCTTCAATAGATTATTTACTGATAGCCTGACATATGGACAGACCCAACTCTTTAATTTAAAAAAGAAGATTTTGCTATATGTAATTTAGAAGTAAATTTGTCCCAGGTATACAGGGACAGAGGAGAGGAAAGTAGCCTCCAGAGGGAGATAAAGACAGTGGATTTGCTACGATTTGGAGCATGAAGACCTCATGCCCCCTCAGAGGCAAGTACATAAATGATGCCTTACTTCCAGTAACTGCAATGCACCCGGAATAGTTTGCAAAGTTCTTTCCTATTTAGGACCTTGACGTAGGCTAATTCCACTTAACTCTCTTCACTTCTTCCCCCACCCCCAAGTTAGTCTCTTACATGGATGGCTCTTCTCTCTGAGCTGGAGTTCTGTGGAGGATCAAGCCCTCTTCTCTGGCTTTTCATGCCCCTCAGGCCTTATACTGATGTGCAAGGTGGGAAATAATCCTTTGTTTTATGGCATTATCTTCATTACCTGCTGTACCTTATCTTGACTACTCTATTCCTTTCAAATAGACAAACCAACATCTTTTTCCCTGAATGAAACAGTCATTTTGGGTGCTGCATAATTTCCCCTTCAAACAAAACAAAACCAAAAAATAAAAATCTTAAATCACTGTATCTGTCTCTGTGAAAGAACTATCCAGTAAAAATTCCACAGTTGACCTCCCTACATTGACCACCTGCTTACGCTGACCTAATTTGCATAGACTGGATATACACCAGGTGTAACCAAGAGAAGTTTGTTATGTTGACCACCTCTGTATGCTGGACAGTTTGTCACAGTCCCTTGGGTGGTCAACTTACAGAGGTGCTATCATATTTGCCATTTGGGGGGTTGTAAAATGGCCTTCACAATTATGTATACATAATTAAAAAAATACATACATACATACAATTAAAAAAAATAGGTCCTTTTGATCTCAAATTAATGATTGCCACTCAAAGTTTTTAGACTTTGTGGATAACATGCCCTACTATGTGCTCTTGGATTCCAGGCATGAAAGGAGCAGGCTAACCCAGCCACGAGAGGAAAACACTCAAGTTTGCATATCTGATTGGTGTCCTCAAGAAACCTAGGAAAGTTTCCTGATTATAGCTTTACAATTTGGGCAAGAAATACGTTTATACATTGGGATGCATCTTAAAGTTTGATTCTTTGCTGCAGAAAAGCAAGCTGTATCTCTCTCCCTGTGGGCCACATGCCCCAATGTTTCCTGCCAGCACAGATTTAAAATAATGTCTACTTATTCCTCCCTCAAGAGGACGTTGGTGACTATCAATCGAGGTCTCTCTACCTTTCTCTCCCTCTTCTCTCTTCTCTCCTTCCTTGCTCTTTTTCTCCAGATTTCTAAGTAATAGAAAAATATTCAGTGTTCCTAGAAAGAGAGAAAAAAATGTGGCTCTCCCAAGGCCTCTCTGCCTCCTGGTGCGGACTAGCTCAACCCCCAGCAACCTTGCCCTCTCCGGGAACATCTTTCCTGTCCATGGGGTGGCACGATAGAATTTGGAAACCTCCTCTCCCCGAAAATCATCTTGTTCCAAGTTTATCCAATGTGCTGGATCTATGAGGTGCTATGAGGATAACAATTCCTCTTCCCATCATTGCCTTCACTTTTACTGTAGAAAGGTTCCTTTCTCCAGCCATACGCAACCTTCCAGGTACAGCCTATGGCTTTCCAGATACTTTATAAATTAAAACAGCATTATTTTCAGGTAGAGGAGAAAATAAAGTCAGTCATATTTTAATCAAAACCATTATCTCCCATCTCATTTAAAAGTTCTCTCCTCTCCCCGTTCTGGTTCCAGGGATGGAAATGGGTCAGAGGAGTTCTGCTCTCCTTACTGTCCTTTTCCTATTTGCTCCACTGCTGCCAGTTCCTGCTTGGGGCTGTGAGAAGGAAGTCAAAAGCAAAGGGAATTACTGAACTAGGGATGATGTGATGTAGCTGCTCAATGCCTTCTGGCAGACATCCAAATACTAACTGTGATAGGCAGAAAAATGCCTCACAGTGCTTAGAACCTGATGATGGAGACAGGATTTTGAATTATTCACTTGGGCCCAGTATAACCCAAAGGGAGGAAGAAGGATCAGAGGCAGAGAAGCAATGTGACCATGGAACCAGAGGTCAGAGTGATGCCACTGCTAGCTAAGAGCTGGGAACCAAGCAATGAGGAAAAGCTGGAATTGGTGATGAAAGGAATTCTGCTGGGGGGGCTCCCAGAAAGCACACAGTCCTGCCACCATCATCATCACAGCACAGTAGGACCCATGTTGGACTTGTGATCTTCCCCTAGAGCTGTAAGGTAATAAATTCATGTTGTTTTACACTGCTAAATTTGCTGTAATTTATTACAGGACCCATAGATTAATGACTCATGACGCCCTCATGAGACACTTTATGGGTTTTCCAGACCTCCATGGCAGGATTCTGGACAACACATTTTTCTTAACAGCAGTGTTTTTCAACCAGGGTTGATGTTTGCCTTCCAGGGGGAATTTGCCAAGGTCTAGAGACATTCAGAACCACCATGGCTGAAGGTGTGCCACTAGTATCTAGTGGGTAAAGGCCAGAGACACTGCTAAACATACTACGGTGAGGCCCCCACATCCAAAATGCCAATAGTACGAGGGTGAAACACTATTTCTAAAGCAAGCAGCTCTTTGGCATTTTATAAACCTCTTTCCTGTTCAATAAACAGTAGCCTTCAAGAGGATCCTTTGCAAATAACTGGAGGCTGGTAAGCTTCAACAGCACATTCTCGGAAAGGAAATCATTGCCTTTTTTGCTTCTCCAAATAGAAGAACTTCAGGCATCCCTCATATACACATTCTGTTTGCTTAGCCACTGCAGGTGGAGTGAGCAAGTCTCTATCCCTTAGATTCCACAGGCAAGAGTCACACATCAGTCTCTAGACTGACATTGCCCTCCAAAACCAGGGCAGTAGTTTGCAAACAGAAGCAGTGCTGTCCCCCAGGGGACATTTGGGAATGTCTAGGCAGAACTGAGCAGGGCCAGGGGAAGAGGGAGTGTGTACTGGCAGCTAATGGGCAGAGGCCAGGGTGCTGCTAAACATCCTACAGGGCACAGGAGAGGATAAACAAAGATTTATCTAGCCCAAAATATCAATGATGCTGAGGTTGAAAAACCTGGCTCCAGGAGATCCAAATTAGGTTCTCCCAAGAACTTCCCAGTGCTCTGCTCAGGTAGCAAAATGGGTAGAGAAGCCTATGAGTCAGGAGCTGGCTCTACTGAGTGTCTTAACTCTGCCAAAGCTTCTCTGGGCCACTCCCAACCTCAATCGTCTTTGTCTGGGAGGGAAAAGAAAGCATTCCCGAGAAGAGAATAGGAAAGGATAGGAAAAGCTACTCTCCTGTTCTACTTATGTAGGTGGGAGGTGAAGTTAGGAGCCTCTTTCTAGATTCTCTAGAGTAAGTGGCCTCTTATCATGAACTATATTGAACCTAAATGGTTTAGCAAAACCTTCAAGAGCCTTGGGAAACATCCATGTCTGTTATTTGCCTTTCTTACATCTGGGGCCATTGTTATGGCTTAGAGATTTCCCTGTTAACTAACTCTACTGAGAAACTTTGTAGGCCAACATTTTCACCAAATAATGATGACATTTATTTCCAGAAAGTGTCTTTCACACAAATTTGTAGAATTTAAGTAGGTAGGGACAAATTCTAATGCATGTATCAGACAAAAGACAGAGTAAGAGCAGAGTGGCATGATTTATCCACTTATCATTTCAACTAATATTTCACTCAAATGTTACATTCTTACAGAAAGTATCTCTGACCTCAGTGATTAAGATCACCTCACCAGCCTGTGCCCACTTTCTTCTCATTCCCTCACTCTACTTTATCATCTACTTTTTGAGGAACTGCAGAGTTGTTTTCCAATGCACCATTTTACACTCCTGCCAGCAATGTACAATGGTTTCCATTTCTCCACATCCTTGTCAACATTCATGATTGTCTTTTATATTTTTTGCATCCTAGTGAATATGAAGTGGTATCTCATTGTAGTTTTGATTTGCATTTTTCTAATGACTAATGATGATGGGCATGTTTTCATGTGCTTATTGGCCATTTATATGCCTTATTTGGAAAAATACGATATTCAAATTTTTTGCCCATTTTTTAAATTAGATTTCTTTTATTGTTTGGTTGTAAGAGTTCTTTATATATTCTGGATATTAAATCCTTATCAGATATATGATCTGTAAATTCTTCCATTGTGTGGGTCATGTTTTCACTTTTCTGATTGTATCTTTGAAGCACAAAAGGTTTTAATTTATTTTATTTATTTTTTTATTAAGTCATAGCTGTGTACAATCAAGGGGTACAATGTGCTGGTTTCATATACAATCTGAAGTATTTTCATCAAACTGTTTAACATAGCCTTCATGATATTTTCTTAGTTACTATATGAAGACATTTGTATTCTGCATTTAGTAAGTTTCACCTATACCTTTCTAAGATATACTGTAAATGTGGCCCCACCAATTAGGTTTTAATTTAAATAGAGCCAAATTTGTCTACTTTTCCTCATTGCTTGTGCTGTAGGTCTCATATCTTAAAAACAAAAACATCTGATCTAAGGTCACTAAGATTAACACCTATGTTCTCTTACATTTAAGGCTTTGATCTATTTTGAGTTAATTTTTGTATTCACATGCCATTACTTGTGATGTGAATATTCTGTTGTTCCTTCCTCCATTGGCACCCTGTTGAAAGTCAGTACTTTATTTTCTTTATTACATTTATCACCATCTGAAATTATATCATTTATTTGTTTATTATTTGCCCTGCCCAAATCTTGTCACTCTCCTTCCTACTATCCACTCACCCCACACACATACACTGTATAGTTCATAAAGACGTAAACTTGCCTCATTTACTATTTATCTCTAGGGACATAGTGGGCATGTAATAAACATTAGGTGAATGAATGAATAAAGAGGACTCCAGTTTCCAGTTTTGTTGAGGAACAACTGCCATTATATGTGTCTATAAACCTTAGTGTAAGTAATAACTTCATTTAGGGTAAAAAGATTGTTGAATACTGTGTAAATGACACCTTATAACCATTGCCTGGATTGGATAAGAAGAGCTTAATTAATCAAGTAATTATTCACTGAGGGGAGGAAACAGCAGAGAGCTTTAATAGAAATTCAAACCAAATGTAAAGAGACTATCTGAGCCTCCTTACTTGATACCCCAATAATGACCTTGACAGGTACGTGGCCTTAGGCCTTATTTCATTCACCTCCCTATGGAGGCTCCTGTGACACCCCAGCTCTCAAAGCACCTGAAGTACTGGTATTCTTCTATTCTGATATTTTGGACTCTTTAACAACAGTCTACTTCAGGAAGGTACTTTTTATTTGCAATGTTCCTTGCAAAAATAAACACTAACCAATCTGTTTATTTAAAAAGATACTTGATTAAGAGATGAAAAGAGTTATCTCATGAAAATTGTCATGAATACCAAGAATCAGAGATCTCTCTACTAGCATAGGAAAAGCTCTTAGTCAACCCCCTAAAATAGAAGAGATTTTAAAAGTTTTCCCAGGAGGCTCTTATTTAGAAAGAAAGAGCATGACTGCTCACTAGTGGACGAGTTAAAAATTGCTCTTTTTTCAGAGAGGAACATACAAACTCCATCTTGTGGTAAAAACTGTTAACTAAGCTTTAGAGTTATCACAAGACATGCCTGGAACAGGTCATTTCAATGCTCCAGACTCTACGAAAGACAGAGAAGTCAATGTCTATGGGTGATCATGGCAGATGTTTAAAAAAGTTGCCAGAAAAACAATATCTTTATTTTTCTGAACTATACCTGCAGCTATACTATATAATGCATATGTGTATGATATTGAAGATTGTATCTCAAATTTAGAATAGAAATTCTTTCAGTTTGTTCACTTTTTCTTCAGTATCAACATGTCCTTATTAAATATGGTCTTTCTTTTTAGGATGAACACAGAATTCAGCCTTGACTAGCATCCATTAACTAGGAGTTTTGATTTAGTTAGTTTTACTTAGTTTAATACTGGAAGACAGGTATTCAAAAACCTAGGTTATTTCAAAACTTGAGTGTTTGCACAATTGTGAAGATATTTGTAGGAGTTTGATGTTCCAGTGTCACTGTACTGAATTCCCAACCCTATATCACACCATGGACCACCTGTCACACTGTAAGTAGGAATTGACTAAGGCATACTGAACAGTGGGAAGTTACCTTTACAAAATCTGAAATCAATAAACCATTTTAATGTATCACAATTTTCATCATGATTACAAGCCATCAATTTATATTCCTAGAAACTAATATTCTAATACAGAAAAGAGGACCAAAAAGTCCTATGCCAGACAGGTTTCCCTGTTGACATTTTATAACTGTTTGTGGATGCCTCTGCAGAGAAATAGTCAGTGTTTGTCAACCCAAAAGACCATCATATGATAACAATCTTTCCTGCTTAGCATAAGCAAAGCTTATTTTCTCTCAGATGATGTCAATAAGTTCATTTCTTTCATCTGTTTAACAATGCTCCTTTCAATTGTGACTAAGCCACCCTCAGTCTAGTGAGCAGACTGCCTTGGTTTGTGTCCAGTTCATCACACAATGTGTCACGGGGAAGTCCAGCTCATGGTAGTGAGCACTGTGTCCATGACATCTTCAATTTTAACTCCTAGCAGAAAGAAGCTTCTGCTAAATAATGCAAAGGAGTAAGTGTAAAGCTTGTATCCTTACATAACTTGCCACATGGAACTTAAGGCTGATTGCAAGTCCACTAGTACCACCATCCATCCAAGGAACATCATCCCATTGGCACATGAATTTGCTACAGCAGATTTATCTCTGTTAGTTTATGGACCAAGGGATGGTAATGAACTGGTCAACATACAGAGGTGGTCAACATAAGGAACTTGACCTACTGTACTGATACATACATGTGGTGCATGTCCAGTCTATGAAAATTAGGCCAACTTAAGGAGGTGGTCAATATAGGGAGTTCAAAAGTTTGTTCAAAAATTCCCTCTATTCACAAAAACTTTTTAATCACTTCCTGGTGTCGAGTGTCTCATGGGCACACTGCCCAAATATTTTCAGTCTTATAAAAATTCTCATCGTCATATTGATTAATAGAACTAGTTACCACATATAAGTATTACTAAATATGTATTTCATCAGTGAAATAGTGTCACCATTTTAAAATCTTTTCACATGATTTTTCTTTTAATGTCTTAGCCATATTTCCATGCCATTGAGCAACTGTATTTTTGGTTACATTTTCATTGGCACATGCTTCTATGTTTGGGGGATACACAATTTCTGCTGCATTCAATAGATTCTCTTCTACAACTTGATATCTGTGAAGAATTTGATGTCTCAAGCAGATTTTTCATTTAAATACATGACTGCCTTATTTTATAAACAACCAAGACAAACCTTGTTGACATTTCAGTTCTCTTTTTTAGCCCTTTGGGTTTGGATCACACATCTTTTCCATGTCCCTGATGTTTGTTCTTACAGTGGTTTGTTTCATAATGGCATCTAGGCTGTTTTCTTTAATTTCATCCTTTGCCAAATAAGCATGCAGAAATGATCTCCAATTTACAAAGGGGAACATATGACCTTCTCAGTCATCTTTTTTCCCCTATTTTTCATAGGGATATGAATGCAAGAAACATGCTGCTTTTCTAACATCATGTGATAGATATGACTTCTACCAGCCAAAAACTCAGTTCTACAAAATATTATAATTATTTTCTTTTTTCTTTCTGTTTTTTTTTTTTTTTTTTTTTTTGAGACGGAGCCTCAAGCTGTTACCCTGGATAGAATGCTGTGACATCACAGCTCACAGCAACCTCCAATTCCTGGGCTCAAGTGAGTCTCTTGCCTCCACCTCCCAAGTAGATGGGACTACAGGTGCCCAGCCACTTTTTTTTTTTTTTGGTTGCAGCTGTCATTGTTGTTCAGTGGGCCTGGGCTGGATTCGAACCTGGCAGCTCAAGTGTATGTGGCTGGCACCTTAGCCCATTGAGCCACAGGCGCCGAGCCTTTTTTTTTTTTTTTTTTTTTTTAATTGTTGGGGATTCATTGAGGGTACAAGAAATCAGCTTACAGTGATTGCATTTGTTAGGTAAAGTCCCTCTTACAGTTCTGTTTTGCCCCCAAAAGGTGTGGCACACACCAAGACCCCACCCCCCGTGCCAAGCCTTTTTGAGAGGTTTTTAAATAACATAAGCAGGAACACAGTTTGTTTAGTCAGCTATCATTTATTGTCTGTTGCTGTGTACCAAGTCATTGTTTAGCCTGGATTTGGAGCTCACTGTCATTGAGGAACTGCTATCTGGTTCTCAGTAAAAAGTTCTTGAGGTACCCAAGAATCATAGGGTACCCATCAAAGAGGAGGTTTTGTTTTATGCTGTGAGGTCTGGGACTCAATTTTCTCTGTAGTATACATTGTGAAAAATTCAAAATATATTTGCTGAAGAATGAGTGAAACTTATTAAAATAATTTATTTCTCACATATCTTCTGAAGCAGATATTGTTTTCTTTCCTTTTTTTTTTGTAGAGACAGAGTCTTACTTTGCTGCACTTGGTAGAGTGCCATAGTGTCACAGCTCACAGCAACCTCCACCTCTCAGGCTTAGGCGATTCTCTTGCCTCAGCCTCCCGAGTAGCGGGATTACCGGTGCCCACCACTATGCCCGGCTATTTTTTGTTGCAGTTTGGCCGGGGCTGGGTTTGAACCCGCCACCCTTGGTATATGGGGTCCGCGCCCTACCCACTGAGGCACAGGCGCCACCCCAGATACTGTTTTCTTTAAGATGATTATCTTTAAGATACAGGCTTATTGAGGCTTTCAGGGGAGAAGCTCTGTGACTTGTTCTTCTGATTAAGTACAATGTTCTTTCTAGTGTATTTCATCTACTTTCTTATTTGTTTGTTTGTTTATTTATTTGAGACAGAGCCTCAAGCTGTCACCCTGGGTAGAGTGCTGTGGCATCACAGCTTAGAGCAACCTCCAATTCCTGGACTTAAGTGATTCTCTTGCCTCAGCCTCCCAAGTAGGTGGGGCTATAGGCTCCTGCCACAACACCTAGCTATTTTCTGGTTGTAGTTGTTATTGTTTATTTTTGGAGACAGAGCCTCAAGCTGTCACCCTGGATAGAGTGCCGTAGCATCACAGCTCACAGCAACCTCCAATTCCTGGGCTCGAGAGTCTCCTGCCTCCGCCTCCCAAGTAGCTGGGACTACAGGTGCCTGCCACAACGCCTGGCCATTTTTTGGTTGCAGCCGTCATTGTTGTTTGGCAGGCCAAGGCTGGATTCGAACCCGCCAGCTCAGGTGTACGTGGCTGGCACCTTAGCCCGTTGAGCCACAGGCGTCGAGCCAGAAGACACATGTTGTATGATTCCACTTATATGTGGTACCTAGTATAGGTAAATTCACAGAGACAGAAAGTAAATACCAGGGGCTGGGGAAAAATGGGAAGGGGGTGTTATTATTTAATGGGTATAGAGTTTTTGCTGAGAAAGTTTTGGACCATGGATAGTAGTGATGGTTATGTACCAGAGTGAATGTATTTAATGCCAAAGAATTGCATACTTACTCATAGTAAAAATAATAAACAAAATGTATATTATTTTACCACGATTAAAAAATGCCTAAGTAGGCTCAGCGCCTGTAGCTCAGTGGTTAGGGTGCCAGCCACGTACACCTGAGCTGGTGGGTTCAAACCCTGCTCCAGCCTGTCAAACAACAATGACAACTACAACAAAAATATAGTCAGGCATTGTAGGGTGACATAGTGAGACTCTGTCTCAAAAAAACCAAAATGGTTAAGTACTGTGCTATAGGCTTTACAGGTTTTAATTCATTTAGTGAATAAGGTCAGCAAAAGGAAAGAATAGGTGTTACTACTGCTTCTATTTTCTTTCTTTCTTTCTTTCTTTCTTTCTTTTTTTTTTTTTTTATTAGTAGAGACAGAGTCTCACTTTATCCCCCTTGATAGAGTGCCATGGCATCACACAGCTCACAGCAACCTCCAGTTCCTGAGCTTAGGCGATTCTCTTGCCTCGGCCTTCCAAGTAGCTAGGACTACAGGCGCCTGCCATAACACCCGGCTATTTTTTTGTTGCAGTTTGGCGGGGGCCGGGTTTGAACCTGCCACCCTCGGTATATGGGGCCAGCGCTCTACTCACTGAGCCACAGGCACTGCCCTACTTCTGCTTCTAGTTTGGCTGCTGCTCTTGATTCCAGTCTTTTCATAAGTACAATTTCTTGGTTACAAATGTATCTATGGTTTTTTGTTGTTTTGTTTGAGACAGAGTCTCACACTGTCACCTTGGGTAGAGGAGCATGGCATCATAGCTCATAGCAACTTCAAACTCTTGGGCTTAAGTGATTCTCTTGTCTCAGCCTCCCAACTAGCTGGGACTACAGGCTCCCACCACAATGCCTAGCTATTTATTTATTTATTTTTTGGTTGGAATTGTCAGTGTTTAGCTGGACTGGGCCAGGCTGTACCTGGCCAGCCTTGATATGTGGCTGGCACCCTACTCACTGAGCTGTGAGCGCCAAGCCTGTTTGTTTTTGAAAAAGATAAAAACCTTGTTGCCCCTAGTAGAGTGCCATGGCGTCATGGCAACCTTAGATTCTAGGGCTCAAGCAATTCTCTTGTTCCAGCCTCCCAAGTAGCTGGGACTACAGGCAATTGCCACAACGCCAGCTATTTTTTTAGTTTTGTTTTTTTTTAGAGAGGATCTCACTCTAGCTCAGGCTGGTCTCCATTCAGCCTCCCAGGGTGCTAGGATTATAGGTGTGGGATACCACACCCAGGCCATCTTTTTGTTTGTTTGTCCTTTTGGAGACAGAGTCTCACTCTTTTGACCAGTCTAGAGTGCCATGGCACTAGCCTAGCTCACAGAGACTTCAGCCTCCTGGGTTCAAGTGAGTTTCCTGCCTCAGCCTCTCAGGTAGCTGGGATTATTGGCATATGACACCACACCCAGCTAATTTTTTTTATTTCTAGTAGAGACAGGGTCTCGCTCTTGCTCAGGCTGGTCTCAAACTCCTGAGCTCAAAAGGTCCTCCTGCCTCTGCCTCCCAGGGTGCTAGGAATACCGATGTGAGCCACTGCACCCAGCTTTATCATGTGTTGTAAACACCTGAATATATCCCCTCTAAGGCACAGTCGAGGTCTACTGTAGGAGAATAAGAAGTTTTCTGTGGAGGGCAAAGCACTGGGTTAGTTATGATGCAAATGGACTCATCTGCACAGCATTTTCCTCCCTACCTCTTCCAGCTTAATTTTGGGAATGACCTGAAATATTGTTGATCTAGAGCAATGATTCTCAAAGTGTGTTCCCCAGACCAGTAACATCAGCATCCCCTGGGAGCTTATCAAAAATGCAAATTTTCAGGTCCATCCCTTGACCTACTGAATGAGAAACTCAGTGGAGGAGGAATCCAATGATCTGTATTTTAACAAGTCTCCGAATGCATGCTTAAAATTTGAGAATTAGTGTTCCAGACAATATATAGGGTGTTGTGGTGGTGGTCAAGAAGCCATTGACAAGTAACTTTAGACATTGAGGACGGGAAGTCCTAGATTTACAAATTGGCTCTGGAACTTTTTTTTTTTTTTTTTTTTTGTAGAGACAGAGTCTTACTTTATAGCCCTTGGTAGAGTGCCGTGGCATCACACAGCTCACAGCAACTTCCAACTCCAACTCCTGGGCTTAGGCCATTTTCTTGCCTCAGCCTCCCGAGTAGCTGGGACTACAGGCACCCGCCACAACACCTGGCTATTTTTTTGTTTTGCAGTTCGGCCGGGACTGGGCTTGAACCTGCCACCCTCGGTATATGGGGCCGGCGCCCTACTCACTGAGCCACAGGTGCCACCCTATTTTTATTATTCTTTTGAGACAGAGTCTCACTTTGTCACCCTTGGTAGAGTGCTGTGTCATAGCTCACAGCAACCTCAAACTCCTGGGCTTAAGCGCTTCTCTTGCCTCAGCCTCTTTAGTAGCTGAGACTACAGGCGCCCACCACAATGCCTGGCTATTTTTTAGAGACAGGGGTCTTGCTCTGGCTCAGGCTAGTCTCGAACCTGTGAGCTCAGGCAATCCACCGGCCTTGGCTTCCTAAGTGCTGGGATTACAGGCGTGAGCCACCCTCCCGGCTCTGGAACTTTAGGTACAAGAGCTAGTCTGAACTAGATGAAAGCTCCTGGAATTATTTGATTCAGGACTAGAACTGTACTGTTTCCTGGGAGAGGAACAGTAAGGCAAGATTCTCAGTGACTAGCATTTATCATGGTTTCTCTCATCCAGATAAAGAGCAGATCCTGTCTATCCACTTGAAATAAAAATGTCACCAAGATGTCTGCATCATTAAAAAGAGGGCTTTGAGACACCTGATGTCCTCTGCAGATGGCATTCCCTAGAGAGATGCTTGGCTTCCAAGGGAGTATTGAATGAAACGAGACACAGGCTGTTCTGATTCAGCCAGGCAAACTTGCCAACTTTGACAAGGCTATTCCACGGGGAAGCTCATGTTACTCCAGTGTTAGTTGCCTTGAAAATCTGGACCTAGGAGTTACCAGATTTTACTGTCTGGGTCCTGCCAGGAAGCTGAGCCCAGTTCTAGTTGGAATTGAAAATGGGACATTGCAGTGAGGATGGCCAGAATGCAGGCAGCTTTTCAAGATTTCATTATTTGTAGGTTTGCAAATGGCCTTTTAGGTACAATAAGCTGCTCAACTTGTACTATTTTATGAGTGTGTATTAGTTTTTTTCCTGAGTTTATGTCAGAGCTTCCTTGGATTTGAAAGTATCCATCTAGTGTGTTTGAAATGGCTGAGGTCTGAGATTAGCTTCTGGGATGTCTGATGTTGCCTAATTGTAGATTCCTGACCAGTTGCATTCCTTTGTGAGAGTAAAGGAGCTGTGGGTAAAGGGGACATTGAGGAAGAGTCCTGTGTTCTTGAGTATATGACTAAGACTCAGGATTGATTTTGTTACTTAGGGCACAAGGTTGGGTTTCAGTTTCAGGAAGAAAGGAGGGGGCCGGTTAGATTTTGGTGCAGATTAGCAGCAGGTCTAATCTGCAGGCCAGTGTCTGGTAGTCTAACATATCAGATCCTAGAATTTTTTTTTTTTTTTGAGACAGTGTCTCATTCTGTTGCCCTGGGTAGAGTGCCGTGGTGTCATAGCTCACAGGAACTTCAAACTCTTGTGTTTGAGTAATCCTCATCTCAGCCTCCTGAGTAGCTGGGACTACAGGTGCCCTGTAGTTTTTCTAGTATGATGATGATGATGATTATTATTATTTTTGAGACAGAGTCTTCACTTGTTGCCCTCAGCAGAGTGTTGTGGTGTCACAGCTCACAGCAACCTCTCACTTTTGGGCTTAAGAAATTCTGCTGCCTTAGCCTCCCAAGTAGCTAGGACTATAGGCACCTGCCACAACACCCAGCTGTTTTTTTGTACCCATTGTTGTTTTTCAACTGGCCCACCAGCTTCGGTGTATGTGGCTGGCACCCTACCCACTGAGCTATGGGTGCTGCCTTAGTTTTTCTGTTTTTTTTTTTTTTATATATATATTATTAGTTAGTACTTTTTTTTTTTTTTTTTTGCCCGGGGCTGCATTTGAACCCGCCACCTCCAGCATATGGGGCCAGTGCCCTATTCCTTGAGCCACAGGTGCCGCCCAAGTTTTTCTGTTTTTTTTTTTTTTTTTTGAGACAGAGCCTCAAGCTATCATCCTGGATAGAGTGCCATGGCTTCACAGCTCACAGCAACCTCCAATTCCTGGACTCAAGCGAGTCTCCTGCCTCTGCCTCCCAAGTAGCTGGG
>CAUYRH010033832.1:0-25072 GCA_963574655.1 Perodicticus potto | reverse complement strand
GCCTCAAGCTGTCACCCTGGATAGAGTGCTGTGGCATCACAGCTCACAGCAACCTCCAATTCCTGGGCTCAAGCGATTCTCCTGCCTCTGCCTCCCAAGTAGCTGGGACTACAGGCGCCCGTCACAGTGCCGGGCCATTTTTTTTTTTTTTTTTTTGGTTGTAGCTGTCATTGTTGTTTGGCAGGCCCGGGCTGGATTCGAACCCGCCAGCTCTGGTGTACATGGCTGGCACCTTAGCCCATTGAACCACAGCGCTGAGCCAATATTCTTCCTTTTCAAATGCATAATACAATCACCTCCATGGAAAGGAACAGGAGTCTGAAGATCTGCAATGCGTTTGCCGAGCAAATATTCTTTCTCAGAATGCTATATTGTGTTATTTGGATCTTTTTAACTCTGTACCATGAACACCTATTTCAAAATAAATAAATAGAAATAATATGTCCATCACCATCAGGTAGAACGTTATAAACTATGAATGGAAAAATGAGGCGTTCGGAAAGCAACTTCAGGTGTTGTTTTTCTTTGAGGGAATGTTGGGGAAAAATCAGAAAAGTAGATAGGCAATGGAACAGTGCATACAGCATTTTCTGCTGTCAGCAAATGTCCAAAATGCCAGGGAGTAAGAACTGACAAAAAGAACAATTTGACAACTGAAATACCAGAGAGTGTTCCGGCTGTTTCTTTAGAACACAAACATATTACCTACAGCAAGGTGTACAAAAAATGTGAATATAGGGCGGCACCTGTGGCTCAAAGGAGTAGGGTGCTGGCCCCATATACCAGACGTGGCAGGTTCAAACTCAGCCCCAGCCAAAAACTGTAAAAAAAAAAAAAGTGAATATACTTCAGTAAGTAACAATGATTAAGTTGATGCAACCATAAAAACATCCCATTGGCAGTTATTCCGAACAACCTTTTCTGTGGATGAGCTTCTTAGCCAAAAACATTTCCGCTAGTAAATAGGATGCCAGCTGACCTACTTATGTTTATATTTATACATATGTGTGTGACTTGATATATACATAGTTTTCTATTTTCCAAATATCATCTACCCTTCAGGATCATGTAAAGTCCTTTGGGGATTTGAGGTGATGATGCAGGGATTATAAATCCCTCCCCCATGGCAGACAAATTTATACCGAATTACTCACACACTTGAAGAAAGTGAGTGTATTGGTTTTCAGCCAAATCCATGGTCCTAAACCACCAAGGCTTAGGGATTAAAAAAAAAAAATAGTCAAGGATTTGAGAAGTACAGAGTGTCTGAATAAGAGAGAATCTCAGAGGTGACCCAACTCAGCCTTGCCAATGCAAACCCAATACTCCCCCCAAATCTTGACAAACAGCAATCATGCTTAGCTCAGCCACCCCGACAGTTACTTCCTATTCTATGAAACATCACAGTCTTCTATTAGTCACTTCATTGCCAAAGCTTATTCCTCTGATAAGGTGTAACTTTACTTCTTATCATTTCACTCTCATTTCTATTCCCAGAACAACAAAAGATTACCAGCCCATGGGGTATCTGAACACATCTCTCATATCCCCTCTGAGATTTCCCTTCTCCATGCTGAACATCCCTCAATATTTCTTCTGAGACTCAACATATCTCATGTATATCCTAACACTATCCTAAAGGCCCTCCCCTGCATACATTGCAATTTTTCAACATCCATCTTTAAATAGGCCCCAGAGTAACTCTACAGATAATGGTGTTAGTGTTGCCAGAAATACCATCAGCTGTACTGCTAAGGTATTGCTCCTATAACCCTGCTAACAGAGACAAATACTGCTCATTCTCAAAGAAGAATTCTGGATTGTAATCTCTACCAGTGAAGTCTGAGGAAAAGAAATGTAGCCCAATTCTGGCCACTGAGATCTAAGAGGAAGTCTACTCTAATGAAAGGATAGAGGCCCTAGAAGGCAATTTATTTTTCTCTCCTTTTCTTCCTATTTTGAATGTTGGCATGTGAGAATGTAATGGCTGGAACACAGGCAGCCATATTGTGACTAAGATAAAGCACCAGCTGAGGAAGGGAAAGTAGGAGAACGGAAAGGAACCAAGTCTTTGATGAGTTATGAAGTCACTAAACTATACCTGAGGCTTCTTACTAAACAAAATTTGAATGATTTAAGGGTTTGCATCACTGATACTCAAATATTCTCTTGCTTGAAACTAAAAGCAGTCTTAACAATCAAAGAGGTATAATGGAATTATTGCTTCCCTTGATTTAGACATCAAATTTCTAGAAATGTGGCCTCCACTTTTTTAAGAGGTTTATCTCTACTTAGAATCTGTTGAGTTTCCTATCAGTGCAAAACAAATAGAGCAGTGCTTGTGGTTCAATGAGTAGGGCGCTGGCACCATTTACGGAGGGTGGCGGGTTCAAACCCAGCCCCAGCCAAACTGCAACAAAAAAATAGCTGGGCGTTGTGGCGGGCACCTGTGGTCCCAGCTACTTGGGAGGCTGAGGCAAGAGAATCACCTAGCCCAGGAACTGGAGGTTGTTGTGAGCTGTGTGACGCCAAGGCACTCTACTCTATCTCTACAATTAAAAAAATGCAAAACAAATAAGCAAATAAAAAGATAAAAACATTGTATTCGGGGCACCACAATTGCAAATGTTTACAAAAACCATGCATTTAACATAAATGTGTGAGTCAGTCTCAATTGAGATAGAAAGGGGAGGGCTATAGTTCACTGAAAGTTCATGCCTTGTCCAAAGACATCAAAACTAAAGCATTTAAAAATACTGTTGAAATAAAATGTGTCTATGAGCCAGATTCAGCGTGTAGCTCACCAGTTCCTGACCCTCGCATAAACCACCCCCAAGTGAGTTGAAAAGTCTTATATCCCCCTTTAGCAAATAGTCCATGTGGAGATGTTAGTCAAAGGGCACAAACTTCTAGTTATACGGTAAATAGGTTCTGGAGAGATGCATGGCGTGGTGACTACAGTTAAGAAAAAAAAGTATTGTATACCTGAAATTTGCTAGAAGAGTAAGTTTTCTCATCAAAAAGGAAAGTAAGCATGTGAAATGATGGATATGTTAATTAGCCTGATTGTGGAAATCCTTTCACAATGTAGAGAGAGTACAAAAACATATATACACCTTTTCAGAAAGAAAAAACCTGTATTAAAATTGTGACACTCAATATATATTAATAACGTGTTTTACCTTGTCTATTATATCTTATATCTCTTGTAATTGCAGAAGTCAAACATGACTTGAGTATTACAATTGTAATACAGTTGTTTTTCCTTTCTTAAAATGTGTACACTCTTCGTGGTATGCTCTGTATATGTACAGGTAGTCCCAGAGTTACAAATTTCTAACTGAGGTACCACTCATCATTATGAACAGAAGCTATTACAGGTAGTAGGTCAATGTAGCTGTTCCAACTTACATATAGATTCCACTTAAGAATAAACCTACAGAACCTATCTCATTGATAACTCAGGGACTGCCTGTGTATCAAAATATCACAATAAGACCAAGTGGGGTGGCTTGTGCCTATTATCCCGGCATTTTGAGAGGCAGGGACAGGAGGATCTCTTGAGGCCAGGAGTTCAAGACCAGCCTGAACAACACAGAGAGACCCCCTTTTCTACAAAAAAAAAAAAAAAATAGAAAAATCAGGCAGGTGGCATGTCACATGGCTGTAGTCCCAGCTACTCCAGAGGCTGAAGTAGAAGGATCATTTGAGCCCAGGAATTTGAGGCTGCTGAGAGCTGTGATGATGCCACCATACTCCATTCTAGGCCACAGAGCAAGACACTGTTTCAAAAAACAAAAACAAAATCACACTGTACACCTTAAATATATACAATTTTTGTCTATCTCAATAAAGCTGGGAGGTTGGGGGATCTCTAACGTAGTCTGTAGTATGGATCCATCATTTCAATCTAGAAAGACAGTATTAAATTTTAATTCCAAAATCCAATACCTTAATCATTCTGGCTAAAACAACAAAAATATTAACATCAAAACCCATTGTCTGTCTTAAATCTAAGCCCCGTCCCTAGATCAACTAAATTCATAAGCAGTAACTTGAAAGGGCTATAATATCAGAGCAAAAGAATAAGAATGTAAATTCTTAGGGGTACTGGCTGTATAGCTCTGAACTAATCACTGCAGCTCTCTGAACCTTTATTTCCTCATCTGAAAATAGAGATTCTTTAAACAAATATTTTTGAGCTGCCAGTTTCCCCAGGCTATCACTGCGTTATTAATCCTTGGCAGAGGTAAAATGAGAAACTATACATGTCTACATTCTAAATTCCTAAGCCTGGCGCAAACATATGGTCCAGTTGGTTGGAGGCATTTAGTGCAAAAGTCAATGAGGTAGTCTTCTCTCACGGTGACTTTCACACTGGCCATGTTTAATCTTCAGTTTGCCAGGATAAAGCTCTCAGCAAGTCCATGAAGGCTAAGGAAGCTTATGGGTGCCCCAGCTGAGAAAGTATGAATCATTTCACGTTGGACTTCGCATTTCTGAAAGTTTTGTGGGTTTCCTTCCCCGTATCTTGCAGGAGATCACCCTTGGGGGTGGCGCCTGTGGTTCAGTGACTAGGGCATTGGCCCCATATACCAAGGGTGGTGGGTTCAAACCCAGCCCCCTGGGCATTGTGGTGGGCGCCTGTAGTCCCAGCTACTCGGGAGGCTGAAGCAAGATAATCACCTAGGCCCAAGAGCTGACTGTTACTGTAAGCTGTGATGCCATGGCACTTTGTCTCAAAAAAAACAAAAACAAAAAAACAGATCACCCTTAATCACTTTTTCTGGTTATGAAAAAGCAAAAAAGTACATGTACTGGCTGGGTGTAGTGGCCTCACACCTGTGATCCCAGCACTCTGGGAGGCTGACACAGGAAAATTGCTTGGTCAGGATTCAAGACCAGCCTGAGCAAAGTGGAGACACGGTAACAATAGGATTCTTGTGATTAGTATTTATTATACACTAAGAGCTGAACTATGCACTTTTTTATCCGTGACTTCATTTAAACCCCACAACTCTGTCAGGTCGGTGCTATTATCATTCCCATTTTGCAGATGAAAACATTGAGGCTCTGGCTAGGCACCTGTAGCTCAGTGGTTAGGGTGCCGGCCACATGCACCAGGGCTGGTGGGTTTGAACCCGGCCTGGGCCTGCTAAACAAAAAAAAAAGAAAAAAGAAAACATTGAGGCTCAGAGATATTAAGGACTTCCCTATGATCACAGATGGAACCTAAATTTAAACCCAGACAATACAACTCAAGTTCCAACATATTAACCACTGGAGAATGACATTCTTTAAAAGATTAAAGCAGCCATGACTCTTGCCATTATTCTTGCTAGTCTTTCCTTGAAGGTACATTAAAGTTTCAGAGCTGGAAGGGGTGTTGGAGATAATATTGTCCCAAATCTTCATGTTGCAGAAGGCTAAGTAGGGGTCCAGAAAGGTGAAAGGCTTTTCCCAATGTCACATGGCTATTTGAGAATGGAATTTAGGTCCTCAGGCTCTTTTTCCAAGGTTTTCTGGGGTCTTCTAACTCAAGTTGATCCATAGTGGCTGCCTGGAGTACTGTCTTCAGAAGGACGTAAGGCCTGTGGACTCACAGGATGAAATGCAACCTCTGGAGAAGACAGCTGCTGATGTCTAATGATAACTTACACAAGGAGGAGCTGACATGTCTCATGGGAAGGCTAAAGATGGGCCTCCCCGCTCTCCCAGGAGCTACCTGATGCCCCGAAGCAGCAGCTGAATGGGGTCCACCAACATTCTGATGCCTGTGTCTGGCCTTTCCAAGTGCTTCCCGTGTTTAATGGGAAGACCCGTCACTCACACCCCAACTCCAGAGCTGCCAGTTACAAGGGCACCAACTTCTACCTCGTGTGACCACTGTTACTCAGCAGCGCTCCACAGGCCTTTTGTATGTAACCCTCCAATTTGTGTTAATCCCCAGGATGGCTGGTAATTATCTGCCCACTGGAGAGAAGAGAGGATTTGGCACACACCTATGAAATCAGTCAGCATTTGGGGAACAAACACCACATGGAATGCCCTGATCCACACTGTGATATGTTTGTCCGGAAGCTGCAACAAGCTGGCATTGGAACCAATAGCTTGATTCATTCCATCGACAAACATTTACCATGTAACAAATGCAAAGGGCAAGGCCGGTGCCAAGTGCCAAAAAGGACACATGTATGGAATACAAATGAATCTTACTAAAGGTGGAAAAAATACAGGAATAGTTCAAAAAATTGTAGTATGAACAAAACACTCTGCAGCCATTTAAAATCAGCTTTGAGAAATCTATTTAATCATAAGGGAAAATTCCAAGACTATATAATCAAGTTTATTTATATATACATATACACATATATGGAGGTTGTAAGATAAAAATGGGTCAAAATCAGAGTGAACACACTCAGTGACCTCCCTCTTCTGCTCCTAAGACATAGAACTTATAGAGAACTCTTTAATTATTTTAAAATTTGCATGGTATTGCTTAGAAATAAGAAGAAAGAATCACAGATCAAAAATAGAAAAGGATCCCTAAAAACAAATGAATTAAAAAGTAAGACTCTACAATTTCAAAGAGAAATCAAAGCAACACAATCCACAGTGTGTGGGTTCAATGTATATCGTGAGAGCAGAGGTGTCAACAACCTCCCAGGGGAGAGGATGTGGACTGGACCCAGAATCATGCTTCTATCTGTGGATGGGCACAGCCAAAAAGGAGGACCCTGTCTGTGTTAAGGAGCCAGAAGGCAGCCACCTGCATAAGCCCAGGACCTGAGCTTGTACCATAGGCTCTACATAACAGGAAGAGAGCACTTAGCTATTGATAGGCACAAAATGAGAAGACTTGCTCTAGTTTAAAACCATGCTCCCTTACGATAGAGGGCAGAAGTAATTCTGAAACTGCTTTGAAAATAAGTTCACAAACAAAAATGAAAGAACATGTGAGAACATCCAATTAACAGACTTTACAAATGGAAAAATTCCTAACTGAAGAAACAAAGATGCTAAAACAGCAGAGAAGGACCTTCTAATAAGTTTTCTTCTTTTGGTGGGTTGGGAAGGAGGTTGGGTTCACCCCCACCCCACCCCCGCCCCAGGCTAGTGGTATCAGCTTAGCGCACAGCAACCTCAAACTCCCAGGCTCAGGCAATCCTCCTGCCTCAGCCTCCCAAGTAGCTTGGGACTACAGGCACCTACCACAACACTCAGCTAATTTTTCTATTTTTAGTAGAGATTGGATCTCACTGTTACTCAGCCTGGTCTTGAACTACTGAGCTCAAGCAGTCCTCTTGCCTTGGCCTCACAGAGTGCTAGGATTACAGGTATGAGTCACTGGGTGTGAGCCACCATACCAGCTAAGTAGTTTTTTGTTGTTGTTATTTGTTTTGTTTTTTAGTCTTCAAAGGAAGAAAGGAGGGAGATATATGCACAAAATGAGAACATTTCTTCATAAAACAAAAAATAGGGACATATGAAAAGGGACCGACTATATATATCTGGGACATAAAGTGTATCATTGCTGAAATTAAAATCTAAAGAGCTTGTCAAAATAATACATCAGACACAAATGAAAGAAGGTAATTAACTGGAGTATAGGAAACCTCAAAAACAACCTGAATAGAGAATTTAAAATGTTGTAAGTTAAGATATATGAATAATTGATTGGGAAAGTGTGTGTGTGTGTATATATATTTTACAATTATACACTACATAAAAACATTTAGGCCAATGATGGGCTACATATGACGGTAGTCCCAAAAGATTATAATAGCACATTTTACTTTCCCTTTTCTAGAGTTAGATCACTTAGAGACACAAATACTTACCAGAGTGCTACAGTTGCCTACAGTATACCGTACAGTGTGCTGTAGAGATTCGTAGCCTAGCGGTCGTAGGCCATATCACATAGCCTAGGGTGTGCCACAGACTAAAGCGAGATGGTGTAAGTGCACTCTGTGATGTCCACACAATCGCAAAATTACCCAATGACGCGTTTCTCAGAGTTCATTCCTGTCGTTAAGCAACGCTTGACTATGTATATGCATGAATATCCAGAAGGAGAAAATAGAAATGATGGTGGAAAGGAAACATCCAACAGTTTGTAGCTGACATTGTTCCAGAATTTTAAAAAACAAAACAGGCTCAGTGGCTCAAGTGGCTAAGGCACCAGCCACAGACCCTGAGCTGGCGGGCTCGAATCCAGCCGGGGCCAGCCAAACAACAATGACAGCTGCAACCAAAAAATAGCCGGGGGTTGTGGCAGGTGCCTGTAGTCCCAGCTACTTGGGAGGCAGAGGCAGGAGAATCACTTGAGCCCAGGAATTCGAGGTTGCTGTGACTTGTGATGCCACAGCACTCTACCCAGGGCAACAGCTTGAGGCTCTGTCTCAAACATAAAGAAATAAACAAAGACAGAGTCTTCTGGCTCAGCGCCTGGAGCTCAGTGAGTAGGGCACTGGCCACATACACTGAAGCTGACAGGTCCGAGCCTAGCTGGGGTCTGCTAAACAACTATAACAACTGCAACCAAAAAAATAGCCAGGCATCGTGGTGGGCGCCTGTAGTCCCAGCTACTTGGGAGGCTGAGGCAAGAGAATCACTTAAACCGAGAAGTTTGAGGTTGCTGTAAACTGTGACACCACCGCATTCTACTGAGGGTGACATAGCTAGACTCTGTCCCCCCCCCCAAAAAAAAGACTGAGTCTTCTGATTAAGAAATGCCACAGAGTAAAGAGTACAAAAAGAAAAACCATATAGATTGCATAATCCTGAACTTGTGATGAAAGAAATAGAAGGAAATACACCTAAGTGTCAGTAGTGGTTACTTAGGTGAGATTTTTATTTTCTTCTTTAAGCTCTAATGTACTTTCTAAATGCTTTCCAATGAAAAAACATTGTTTTTATAAAGTGTCTATGGATAAGGACAATTTGTTATTTCAAATACACGTATACAGATAAACACCCATTTCTTTAAAAATCTGCCCTCAAAAGACTTGTACTCTAGTGAAGAGATGAAGTATGTATAGAAATAACATATAAAGAAAAACCCAACAGTAACAGCCCTGGAGGGATAAGCTAAAATCTGAGCCTTGTCTTTTCCACCATGAAGCAAATAGGAATGGGGTGTGAGAGAAGATAAAGATCTGGTCTGCATGCTGCATTTCACCTGGACAGGGTCAAAATGGCCAAACCAGGAGAAGCTTAGAAGTTTGTCCATAGTCAAGTACTAGTTTTACCTCTAATTTAATTATATTGCAAGACCACCCACTGACACAAGCAAATGCTAACACCTCCATTGTAAACTAAATTAACACCACAAATACCCACCGCATTTGAAAGCCATTTCAATTATCACAATGATTTGTTCTTTTCTTCAAGAGTCAGGTGGGCCAAGGGAAAGGTTAAAATGTAGGGGGGCGGGGTGTATGTGTGCATTCAAAGTACCCGATAATCAAATTAACTACCATTCTTATCAATGGGACCACTATCTTGTTGCCACTTTAGAAGTGAAACAAATGGGTATGTTCCGGGGGTACGTTCTGGGCAGCTTTACCAAATCAGCAGCATCTTAGGGGGAGACAGGGAGGCCTTGTCAGCCTGGGAGAGGGGTGATTCAGTGATCCTAAAACCATTGGCACCATTGACCCAAGCAAGGCAGAGTTTTGGGCACGTCCCATGACTGCTTTTTTTGGACCCAAATAACTGCACGCAACATTCAGCTCTCAGTAAAACTGGTGGCAAAGGCATAAGCCAGCTAGATAATGTTACTACTGGAAGGAAGGGCTGTTCACAGCTCAGACAATCTCTTTCCCTTCTAAACACATCCAGACTGCTCACTCTTTAAATCGGCTCCTCTCAACATCGCCTGCCCATCCCAAGCATGGAACCCAACATGTACCCAGTGTTCCCTCCATTGACTTCTTTGATTCTCTGCCTCATCTTCCTCTATCAGAATCAGAGTGCGGGTCATCTCTCCAAGATCAACTCTGAAAGTCCCAACAACAATGGGAAGCATCCAATTCCCTTCACCATCTTTGAATCCTTCATTCTTCTCCTCTCCATCTTGACTTCCCTGGAAATATCCTTTTTCATCTTCCTCCTGCCCTTTCCTGATTCCTTTTTCCTTCTTTACTCCTGAGTGGGCTCATACTCCCCATAAGGCAGTTCTATCCCACAGGAGAGAAGGCACTTTCCACCCATGCCTCCCGGCCTTCTCAAAACCCCCTTTCGAATTCCCCCTTCTAGGGAGGCACAGTTGCTGGTCTAGCTGGTCAGAGCCTGACATTCACTATGTCAAGATTCACTAGTGGGCAGGGTCACTGGATGTTAAGAGGGTGCTTATCAATGACCCTATCCTCTGTTCCTGCCTCTCTCCCTATACCTGAATGGATAAGTCAAGTGACAGCCTGAGCCACACACCTGCCAGCTTAGAAGAAAGAGAGCTGGATGCCTACTCAGGCCTCCCAGCCTCAAGCCACCTTCATCCAATTTAGCCTTTACCAGATTTCTCCTTTGGGTTGTACTGGGTCCCCATGAATCCAGACATTTCACTTTCAATATGGTCACTGGTTTTTGTCTATTGCACCTTTAGTCAAAACTTCAGAAGGAAGGTGGAAGGAGCTATGGTAATATTTAGATCCCAAAATTATGCCCCAAACCCCTGTTGGAAACTACTCTTTCTTCATGTCCTCATGAGAAGACAAGCCCTCTAGGATCGGATTTGCTGCACCTTGCCATGGCTCAGTACCTCTCATAAACAGGAAAGTAATTCAATATCCCTCCTGAAGATGGGTGACATAGTCAAAAGTACGGGCTTGATTTGATGAAATGTAAGATCATAGCTTGGAACCAGAAAACCAGCTATCTGTGTCCATATCTGCTGTGTGGTCTTGACAAAGTCTTTTAACTGCCCTATGACTCTGCCACCTCACCTGAAAGCTAAAGGATGCTCTAGCAACCCAAAGGCCCCGTCTAGTTCTGAAGTTGCCTACATGTTGGTGGTAGAGCACAGCTCTATTTCTTACTTTCTCCATCCCAGAACCACCCCCTGCCCCAACCTGAGAGGTGACTATGAAAAATGCTCAACCATGCACAGGAATTCTTCTGGGCTGCAAACCACTTAAAAATGAATGTTTAATAAGATAGATCATTGGTTGTGCACTTCAGCTGAATGTGCTGCAGCCAAGGAGACCTGAAAGAATTAATGCATTTCCCTTAGGAGCTGGTGGGAATTGCTGAGGCAGAGGCAGAATCTGATTTGATGAATACAAAAGTGTTTTGAGGGCATCGAATGGAAAGTGCTGTAACAAATGACTGCTCGCACCGCTAGAATATCCCCTGCTATCTAAGAAACACTCTCCAAGAAGGTCACAGAGCTAGAGACCACGGCACACAAGTACATTACCCTTCCCCCCGACTTCTTAACCCCCAGCCCTTTCTTGGGGCTTAAACAGAAACACAGTGCACCAACAAGTCCAATTCCCTCTTTTCTGATTCCTCACTTTTCTTCTCCATTCTAACCTTCCTCCTTTGCTCCACGCTTCAGTATAATTCCCAAACCAGGCCCACGTAACATCTCATTCAAATCTTCAAATCTCTCTCCCCTCTTCTCCAAACTAAGGCTCCCAAGCAGCCAGGGAAAAGACCCTCCTTCGCATTTTAAGCCAAGCGATTTGGACACCCTTTCCTGCATTCTGGAACTCTTCAACTTTAGTGCAGAGACCCATCTTTGGGAGGCAACTCCCCCACACGAAGGCCTTGGAACCCTTGCCATGAAGTGTCAGCCCCACACGGGGACCTTGGAAGGACAATGCCAGGCCCTCCATGCTCTGAGTCTGTAGTTAGTTCTCTCCACCCACTCCCACTTCCTTGGAGGAACAGGTATCTCCTGCACTCCTCCAGCCCAGGGCTTCGCACACTCCCCACTTTTGTCCCTCTAATTGCAGAAAGTCCAGAGAAGCATGACATTTCTGTGCCCTTTTGTGCTTGACCTAAAAACTTTGCATTTTATTCCATAACATATGCACAATAAAAACAACTTTAGCTACTTACCATAGGAAAGAAAAAAATGTATATTTTTTTGACAAAACAAGCAAGTAAATATATGGGAATGTGAATATGTCAGTTTCAAGAGCTCCCAGACGGACCTCTGTGCCCCACAGTACTTAGTACTTGGAAATCTCCAAACTTCCCACCACCACCACCCCCATCCTGCTTATGCGTTTTCCAAGTTCTTCCTGGTCCAAGCGCTCCTGAGAAGTGCACTTTCAGAACCAAGGCAAAAGGCATTTCCATTCACTTCCGAGTTAAGAGAGGCCACAACCCCACCTTCTGATCAAGACTGATGCTAGAGGTTCCCAAAGACCCGCAGTGGCTGTGTGTAGTTCACGCCCTCCCAGGTCCTGGCAGCCCATCACCTCCCAGTCTTACCTTATCAGCCATGATCATAGATGCGCCCCCGTGGATGCCCAAGATAGGGACGAAAGTATGTGAGGAGATAAAATCCAGCATCTGAGCCACAGCCTCCTGGTCTGTGTCGTCCCCAAACACAAGGCCGTGGATGCGCGCCCCGGACATGAGGTCGCACACGTGCGTGATGAGACTCTTAGGGTCGGTCCGGTTCATCAGCAGCGCTACTACGTTCACGTCCAGGGGCAGCTCCGCAGCCTGCTCCGGGCCCCACAGAGTTCGAAGTTCGCGCTCTGTCACGTCGTGGCTGTGACCCAGCAGCACGGCGATGTTCAGCGCGGGGGGACCCTTCTCCGCCGCCGCGCCCTGCGCCGGACCGCGCCAGACCAGAAGGGTCTGCAGCACCAGCAGCGTCCAGTAGCCTGATCTGCCCATAGTCGCCACTTACACTCCCTGCAAGGAAGAGCGGGAGGGTGGGCTGCGGTGAGCAAGGGACCCAGACGAAAAAGACTGACGGAGTGACTGGGTGGTACCCCAAGCTCGAGCCAGGTATGGAGCCCAGCCCCAGCACAGCCTGCTAGAATCAATGACTCCATTCCCAAGCCCCAACGCCATCCACTCGCCTTGACTCATCTCCAGCTCCAGCTCCAACTCCAATCCGAGCTAATTCTCCATCCCTGTCCCCAAGCCCGTTCTCGCATCCAGCCTCCGGCTCCTCCCCTGTCTCTGGCCCCTTCTCCATTCTGGACTCGGGTCACACTGCCCACGGTACTCCTCAAGTTAGCTGCGAACCACAGCCCTTAAGCACCAAGAGAGCCACGGATGCCAGCCAGCTCGTGGCCCCACTGAGCAAACCCCGAACCCCTCCCACCTGGGGCAGTTGAAACCAAATTAGCGACCCAGCCCACTGCTCGCGCGCAGCTCACCAGAGACCCGCCCCGGAGCAGAGGTGGCGCTGGAACCCAACGTCCTCGCGCGCTTGCTGAGCTGGCTGACTGACCCTGCTGCTCAAAGCCCGACGGCTGCACCACAGACCTTGCTCCAGGCGTAGAATCAGCGGCAGACTCCGCTCCTTTGCTTAAGGGCACATCTCAAGCGCCCAGTCACTCCCCGTGGGCCCTGGCTCCCCGGTGCCTTGGGGCTTGCCTGCCCCACCTGGGGCGGAAGGGCTGTCACTCAACGTCAAGAGGCCCCAGGACCCTCCCCCTACACGCGCGTGTACACACACAGGCATGCACACACACACCGTGGGCAATCCAGAAGGGGAGAGTAGGCGCGTCCCCCCGCGGGCCGGTGCGTGGGAGCCGGCAGAGAACGTGCGTGGGGGGAAAGGTAGGCTCCCAAGAAGCTCCCAGACGGACATGGACTAGAGAGCCCCACCCCAGCCTTTCTACTGCGGGGGCTGTTGCCAAGTCTAGGCGCACGTGGGCAGTGGGCCGCACACGCTCACAGACACGCGCGCTTTTCTGCGCACATCCGCAGAGTCAGAGTCCTCACACGTCCTCAGGCGGTGCGCACACATGTGCGGCTCCAGGTGCGCAGACCCGCGCGCCTACAAACACCAGCACAGCCGTACATGAGTGCACAGGCGCGCGCTCCTCTGGCCAGCCGCTTCTGGACCCAGGGAAGTTAAGGCGAACTCGCCGCGGCCTTGGGGTTCTTCGGGTGAGCACCGCGAAGTGCGGGGCCGCAGCGCCCCCTGGTGCTCCTCCTGCGCTTCGGCACTGGGCTCCCTCTCCCGCTCTCTCCCTCTCTCCCCCATCGCTCTCCCACCTTCTCTGAACGAGTCTCCCTCCTCCCAGACCCATCGAGCCCTGATCTCCCGCTGGGACGTACCTGTAGCCCGAGAAGGTCGAGGATGCAGTGGGGCGCGCTGCGCGCACGAACATCTCGGCCGCCTCAGCAGCCACCGGGTTTAGCGGGTTTCCGCATGCTGCGGCCCCCGCGCGCTCCCCTGGCTGTCCCGCGCTGTCCGCATCGCCCCCACAGGGGGCGGCTATCCCAGCCGGAGGCTCTGCAGCAGGGCTCTGCCAGGGTGGAGGAGAGATGGAGAGGCAGGGTCAGCCCACCGCCAGGAGGAGGGAGGGTTGAGTGCAGGGCTGCGGTCTGCAATGCTCACAGCCCCCCTATGCGCCTAGGAGGCTAGATCAGAGAGGGGCAGCTGAAGCTCAGTACCCGAGACGCCCCCAGGACGGATCCTCAGACCCTGTGGCTGATAATAAGAGCTTTGCGCCGGGGCGCACAGGAGAATGGGAGCCCCAGGTTGGACACCCACGAGAAGCTAACGGGGCACCTCCACCCTCACCCCCTACCACCTCCCCGGCGCCGACTGCTTGGAGTTGTGCGACCAGAAGCCGCTGAGCCTGGGGGGTAGGGAGAGAAAGAGGAGGGAATGGGGGGCGGGGGCTGGCTGAGTTTGCGACGAGCAAGCAGGAGGAGGGGGGAGGGAAGAACGCGGGCTCCCGCGGTCCCGGTTCCCCGAGGGAGGTGCGATCGTTCCCACGCAGCGACCCTCTAACGATCCTGCCTCCCTGTCTATCCAGGCCTCCCACCTCCCCTTCTCCAGGGGGCCTCCCAGGCCCTGCGTCCCGCGCCAGCACTCACCGCAGCCTCTCTCCACATAGTTCTCAGCAGTGGCCGCTCCTGGTCATCTCCAGGGCTGCTGGCTGCGGCCGCGACTCTCAGTGCTCACCCGGCCCCATGATCCGGCTAAGCCCTGGGAGCCTCCCTTCTGGAGCCCTAGCTCGGCTTTCTGCCCCGCTCCGGACGGCAGCTGCCCAGTCCTCTGAGCGCGCCAGAGCACCCTCTCCGCAGCCCAGCGCCGGGCTGCTGTGTGCGAGGGCGAGTGTGCGAGAGAGTGAAGGTGGGAGCGCGCGCGCGCGTGTGGCCGGGGATCCCCGCGGTCCCCGGCCGAGAGAGGCGCGGGCTGGAGAAGCAGCTCCCTTCGGGCCCTTCGCTGCGGGGGCCAGCTCCGCTCCAGGCGTTCGGTTCCCCACTTCCCACTGGGTGTCCGAAGAGCGCCTGGCCACCCGGGGTCACAGGCACCGGCAAAGCCGGGTTCGCGCGCGTGTTTCTGCTGCTGTCGCTTCCGAGGAAGAGGAGGAGGAAGGCGGGGACGCCCCCCACTCCAACTTAGGGACTTGTTCTCAGTGACGAGACGCAGCAGCCCCCGCGCAAGCCGGAGAGGCTCAGAGTTCCGGCGGACGAAAGCGCCTCCTGCCCGCAGCCTCCCTCTCGGAGGTGGGCCGAGGCAGACCCCGCAGTCCCTCGGCGGCAGCGCGGAGCGGGCCACCGGTTCCCGGGAGCGCACGGCGGCGAATAAGGCCAGGCAGGATAGGTGGCTGTTTGGCGACACGGGCGCCTGCGGCGGCGCGCACCGCTGTCGGTGTAGCTGGAACCACGCTCTCCGCCCGCTCCCGGGCGTCTGGTGCGGCTGAAGAATCAATTATTCAGATCTCTGCTACCGCTTCCTCCTCCCCCAGTGCCTTGTACAGCGATCCCCCTCCACGCACAGGCACGCCGACACACACACACACACACACACACACACACACGCAGAGTCTGCTCCAATGCCTTTCCCTGGGCCTCGCCACCCCCGTACGGGAACCCACTCCCCTGATCTCAGGGAGCCAGAATCCTAAACGCAGACATCTACATCCCCTAAGTTGTACCAAACAAAAGTCGCCCTGAGGTTGTCGCGTATAAGCTACCAGAAGGGGTGAGCCGGGGGACGTGGGACTGCCTGGGTGTGTGAGGGCTGCCTGGCTTGAATTCTGGAGACTGAGCAGGAAATACGTTGTCAGGTGAGGCTCTTTTGCCCCTTTTACGCTTACTGTGTCTACGAGGCCTGTCCCTGACTTCCTTCAAGCCCTGGAAAGAAAGGGGTCTTCATGTGAAGAGCTTTGGCAATCACTGTTCTAACCCTGCCGCCTCGGCTCTTCAGCCCAATGTCACCTGCTGTGATCTGTTGTTCCCGAGCCCCCAAATTCATATGCAAGTGTTGAAATCCTAACCCTCAAGGTAAATGGTATTAAAAGGTCTGGCCTTTTAGGAGGTGATTAAGTTATGGGGACAAAATGGAATTAATGCCCTTAGCTCCTTCCACCATCTGAGAATGGAGAAGTTACCAGTAACCTGGCCCTCATCTAACAGCAAATCTGCCTCCTTGATGTTGTACTACTCAACCTCCAGAGCTGTGACAAATAAACCTCTGTTGTTTATAAGCCACCCAGTTAATGATATTTCTAAGGCAGCCAGATCTAACCGAAACATCGCCTTTGGGCCATTATTTACCTTTCCTTATTGATTGCTAATCTGGTAAATGGGGGGGGGGTGGCGGTCGGGGAAAATATCTATTTCTCAGGATTCTTTTGAAAAGGAAAGAAGATAGCCGTACTAAAGGAGTCACCAAGGACTGGCACATACAGGTTCTCAATAAACATGATTTCCCTTCCAAGTGGCCTAGACAGAAAAGAACTTCTTCCAAGAATGTGGTTGTGGCTGCTGAAATGGAGACAGAGAGGGGACACAGTTGCTTGAGACCAAATGGATTTATTATTGAGCTAGTTGTTGTATGTTGATTTCCCTGGGGGTTTATTATCCAAAAGATAAAGAAAGGGCTAGTAAATACTAGGAGATAAATGAAAATGGGACCTTGTGTGACATAAGGCAGAGAGCAAGGCAGTGCTGCATTTCTTGAGGCTGTGACTATGGCTTGGTCTGGTTGACCCCCCGTAGCTCAGGTGCAGGATTCCAACTTGGGGTCTTATGGAGAAGTTAGGCTGTTTTACTTAAATGAGGCATGAATTATATACAATAAAATGTACATTTCTTAAGGGTTCAGTTTTGAAATTGTGCACATCTGAGTTGACCATCACTTACAAGGTACAGAACATTTTTATTACTCCCAAATAAAATGCCCTTGTTTCCCCTTGTCAACCCTAGTAGAAACTACAATTCTAACAACGCTTTTTTTGGCTCAGTGCCTGTAGTAGAGTGGTTACAGTGCCAGCCACATACACTGAGGTTGGCAGGTTGGAACCTGACCCCGGGGCCAGCTAAACAACTGCTACAAAAAAAAATAGCCAGGCATTGTGGCGGGCACCTGTAGTCCCAGCTACTTGGGAGGCTGAGGCAAGAGAATCGCTTAAGCCCAAGAGTTTGAGGTTGCTGTGAGCTGTGACGCCACAGCGCTCTACCAAGAGCAACATAGTAAGACTGTCTCAAAAAAACAAAAACCTTTCTTAAGCTTCATATACATGGGATTCTACACAGTGTCTACTTGGATCACTGAATTTTTTTTTTCTAGACATTAAACCGGATGTCTAGAAAATTTGTCTGTATTGGTAGACATAGCCCCACTTTTTTTTATTTGTTTGTTTTGTTTTTGAGCCAGAGCCTCACTCTGTCACTCTGGATAGGTGCCATGGCGTCATCATAGCTCACAACAACCTCTAACTCTTGGACTCGGGAGTCCTCTTGCCTCAGTCTCCCAAATAGCTTACAGGCACCCATCACAATGCCTGGCGAGTTTTTCTATTTTTAGTAGATAGGGGCTCTCGCTCTTGATTAGGCTTGTCTCAAACTACTGAGCTCAAGCAATCTTCCTGCCTGAGCCTCCCAAGCAGTTAGGATTACAGGTGTGAGCCACCACTCTTGGCAGCTTTTTATTTTTAAATGGTATCACCATTTAAAAATTTAGCTAGCTTTCTATTAAATAAATAATCCACATTTGATGTATCTTGTCTCCTATAATGGACGTGTAGGGCATATCTGGGGAGCTTTTTAAAATACAGATGCCTACACCCACTTTAGATCTACTCCACAAGAATCTCCAGGGATGGGGTCCAACATGGGTTTTTGTTTTCAATCCATAGATGGTTCTGATTATCGCCTTACATTTTCTATTCTTGTATATTGATACTGACTCTAAAATTGATTTAGCTTTCATAAAAACTATCAGTATGGGAAGTTGAAGTTACTCGTGATCAGACTTACAGAAAGGTACATCAAACAAGTGGTGTCCCTTTAGAATAGAGAAAGAAGATAGTCCTTCATTGGAAGGAACAGTCTGTCTCTGAGGAACACACTGGCGTTGCACTGGGGTGGTCACCTGCCCAGTGTGGAGAACCATTGAAATCAGGCACTGGAAACTTCACTACACGTGCAGAGATCACAACAGTGTATATGGAATTGTGACAACCTTACTTCATGCTGTGCTGCAAAGCTAAACCTACAGTGAAGCTTAGGATTGCAAACAGGATTTTGCTACTCAAGAGTTGGAGATAGAAAACCTACACAGGCTCGGCACCTGTAGCTCAAGCGGCTAGAGCGCCAGCCACATACACAGCAGCTGGTGGATTCGAATCCAGCTGAGGCCTGCCAAACAACAATGACAACTACAACCAGAAAATAGCCAGGCGTTCTGGCGGGCACCTGTAGTCCCAGCTACTTGGGAGGCTGAGGCAAAAGAATCGCTTAAGCCCAAGAGTTTGAGGTTGCTGTGAGCTGTGATGCCACCACACTCTACCGAGGGCAACATAGTGAGACTGTCTCAAAATAAATAAATAAGAAAAAAAGAAAACCTACAGTAGCTCTCCTGACAAAGACTATGTCAAAAAAAAAAAAGTCAACATTGTTCTGCACTCAATTTTGCTAATTGGTTTTATCACCAATCGCATCATTAAAGTAACTGAATAATCTAGGCTGGTATTAAGAAACAACTGTTTTCAATTCAATTGATCTGTCTTCTAATGCTCTACTAAAGAATGACCCTATTGTTGCCACTTGCTTTGCGCCACTTGAACACAGTTGTTAAAGACCAATCACTATATCACACCTAGAGGAGAGAACTATCATCAGCTTTGATTATGCTTCTGTTTATATCTCTGTTCTCAAAAGAAATCGACAAGGAATTCTGGACATTTGGAAGCTGAAAGGCCTTTAGAGACTATTCTGTTTGGTGTGTTTTCTGTTTCCTAATAAGTGCTTACCTGAGTACTTCAAGGTTAATTCTTCCATTAAAGGATCTGAAAAGTCCTCCCGATAAAAATGCTCTTTCAAATCTAGCAATATTCCAAATGCGATTGATTATGAAAACCTATTTTCTTCCACATAGCAGCTGCTCCCATCCGACAGAACCAGTATTTCTTTGAATGCTTTTTGAGAAATTCCGACTTGGCTCAATAACTTTGTTTTACATATGGGGAAACAGAGGCTCAAGTGGGCCTAAAGTCTCGAAATTACTGTCATGAGAGTAGAAGCTAAAGGCAAATTTTGGAGTAGGATTCAGAACATTTGCTTAAAAGTATCTGCTATGTAAAATAAAGTGTGTTTGCAATCTACAAGGTTGTAGGTTCCAAAGCAGTATGATAGAATCTTGAGGAAAGGTTAGAAAGAAAGTTCTTACTAAGTCAGTAGTAATTCAGGTGAGTTGCTGAATCACATGAACACCAGACTAGACACTACTTTTGGGTGCTATTTTGTCACTGGTGATCGACCTTCACCTCAGAATCCTAGGGTTAGCCCCATCAATTGATTAGAGTTGGCTCCAATTTCTCATTCCTGATTTTGCAGGTTCTTGTAGGCTGCTCATTTTAGCATAATTAACTCTGATCACCTCTATTTCCTTTAGGTCCTATTACATAATTTTATATTTTTCTTTTTTTTTTTTTCTTTGAGACAGAGCCTCAAGCTATTGCCCTGGGTAGAGTGCTGTGGCGTCACAGGTCACAGCAACCTCCAATTCCTGGGCTTACGAAATTCTCTTGCCTCAGCCTCCCAAGTAGCTGGAACTACAGACACCTGCCACAACGCCTGGATCTTTTTTTGGTTGTAGTTGTCATTGTTTAGCAGGCCCAGGCCGGATTTGAACCTGCCAGCTCTGGTGTATGTGGCCGGTGCCTTAGCCACTTGTGCTACAGGCGCCACCAATTTTATATTTTTCATATGGTGACTCCTCACTTAACATCAATAGGTTCTTGAAAACTGGACTTTAAGCAAAACCATGTAAAACAAAACCAATTTTACAGTAGTACCCTACCTTGATGCAAATAAGAGATAAATTCCTGTGGCATTTTTCTGGTCACAAAAGCATCACCAAACTTTTCGACCATAACCAAAAAACACTTCTAGTATTAAACATCAAAATAAATGTGAGCTATACCTATATTTAAAAAAGATAATAAGGCTCGGCGCCTGTGGCTCAGCGGGCTAGGGCGCCAGCCACGTACACCTGAGCTGGCGGGTTCGAATCCAACCCGGGCCCGCCAAACAACAATGACGGCTGCAACAAAAAAATGGCCGGGCGTTGTGGCGGGCGCCTGCAGTCCCAGCTACTTGGGAGGCGGAGGCTGGAGACTCGCTTGAGGAATTGAAGGTTGCTGTGAGCTGTGATGCCACAGCACTCTATCCAGGGTGACAGCTTGAGGCTCTGTCTCAAAAAAATAAATAAATTAATTAATTAATTAATTAATAAAAAACAAGTAAGATAATTAACCCAATTATTCCAATTTGAGGGACACAGGTGGCTGGAGCCCATCCAGGCAGCTCAGAGTACAGGGCAGGAACCAACCCTGGAGGGGACACCTTCCATTGCAGTGCACATTCTCACACACACCCACACACATCCAGATGGGGACAATTTAGCATGACAATAAGCCTAATGTGCACATCTTTGAAATGCGTGAGGAAACCAGAGTCTCCAGAGAAAACCCATGCAGACAACACACAAATTCCATACAGACAGTAGCCCTGAGTTGGGAATCAATTTTTTTCTCATCTAAGTTTCAATGAAATGATTTAATGATATTCAAGGACCTGCTATATGTATTCTGTACACGATTTTATAATGCATTTTATATATAATCTTACACATCCCTTCCTACTCCCATGACCCAACTCAAGTATCAATAGTTCCAAACAAAGGCTAGGCTTTTCCTAAACAAATCCACTGCTGGTCTTGAGAACTAAAATGAAGACAGGGCAAAAGATGTCTTTGCTGCTTGATATTTAGCCAGTGCAACTGGGAATTCTCCTTTCCGGCCAGCAGGAGCCTAGGAGATACACGCCACCCTGCTGAAAAACAGGTAGTGAATTGGGAGTCAGGAGTCCCAATCTCTACTGCTTTGGGTAAGGTCACTGACCTCTCCAGGCCTCTTTCTCCATCAGTAAGAAGGGGGTAAAGGCTGAGTGCCCTTATTTCAGAGGTTAGGGCACCGGCCACATGCTCCAGGGCTCGTGGGTTTGAACTGAACCGGGCCCGCTAAACAAACAGAAAAAAAAATACCCGGGCCCTGTGGCGGGTGCCTGTAGCCCCAGCTACTAAGGATGATGACGCAAGAGAATTGCCTCAAGAGTTTGAGGTTGCCGTGAGGTATGATGTCACGGCACTCTATCGAGGGTGACAAAGTCTGTCTCAATTAAAGAAAAAAGAAAGGGAGTAAAGTCACCCTTGCCCAGCACTATAGTGAAGGTTATGAAAGGACATAGCTGAGTAGATACACGTCAGAATTACGCCACTGGGCGACGAGGAAGCTGGGAGGTTCACTTGCCACCTGGTCCCTCACTGGTTCAGGGTCACACCTGAGACATTAACTCCTGCACTGTGCACAGGGACATGCGGGAAGCTGTCAGCATACACTTGAATTCTCCATAAGTAACTTCCAGGATGGGCCAACGAGATGTGATCGGGGCACTGACCCTTCCGTCTAACCAACTGAGAGGGTGTGGACCAACGGAGGCACCTGCATGTGTGTGGCTAAAGGGAAGCGGCAGCGGGAGCAAGAGGGCTGGGCCTCCACTGTGAACTGGGCCTGAGTCTTCCATGCCTTGGGCTTTAGAGAGGAGGAAGCCAGACATATGGGTCACCTTTCCACAGCCAGTCACCTGCCCCCCTGATTAGCACGACCACATCAGCACCCTGGAACCTGACCAACCAAACTGGCAACTCCTCCTTAAGGGAAAGGACACAGAGGAGCTGGTCAGATGCCCGTGCAGGCCAAACGTCTCGGGATCTCCTCCCACGCTCACCATGGCAGGGCAGCGCCCACCCCCGGAGAAGCCTCTCCTGCAGCCAAGTCTTCCCTTATGGGCTGGCGCTCCCATAGGTGGAGGTGCTGGCCCTGCCAAAGTTCTCTCTCTCTGTCTCTCTCTCTGCTGGTCAGGGCAGTCCCTCTGGACAGCACTTTGACAGCCCTGATATCACACCATTTCAGCCAATTTCCCAAAGGCAGGAATGCTCAACAGTCTCCTCATTCACTCCATAGACAAAGTCTCTGTCTGACTCCACGCTTTGGGAGAAGATTTCTCCGGGAAACACCTGGATGCCAAAGAAAGAGGTCATATTCCCTGGTGCCCAGGGGTCACTGAGGCATGCCATCTTTTTTTTTAAGACAGTAAGTTTTATGTTTTATTACCATAATTTAAAAAAAAATTTTTTTATTAAATCATAGCTGTGTACATTAATGCAATCATGGGGTACAATGTACTGGTTTTATACACAATTTGAAATATTTTCATTGAACTGGTTAACATAGCCTTCATGGCATTTTCTTGTGTTCAGACATTTGTATTCTGCATTTAGTAAGTTTCACCTGTACCCTTCTAAGATGCACCATAGGTGTGGTCCCACCAATTACTGTCCCTCCACCCATCCTCCGCCCTCCCCTCCCCTCCCTTGCCCCTTTTCCCATATTCTTGTGCTATAGTTGGGTTATAGCCTTCATATGAAACTTTTAAATTAGCTTCATATTAGGGCTGAGTATATTGGATACTTTTTCTTCCATTCTTGAGATACTTTGCTAAGAAGAATATGTTCCAGCTCCGCTCCATTCATGTAAACATGAAAGAGGTAAAGTCTCCATCTTTCTTTAAGGCTGCATAGTATTCCATGGTGTACATGTACCACAACTTATTAATCCATTTGTGGATTGATGGGCACTTGGGCTTCTTCCATGACTTAGCAATTATGAATTGGGCTGCAATAAACATTCTGGTACAGATGTCTTTGTTATAATGTGATTTTTGGTCTTCTGGTTATATACCTAGTAAAGGAATTATAGGATAGAGTGGCAGGTCTATTTTTAGATCTCTAAGTACTCTCCAAACATCCTTCCAAAAGGAACGAATTAGTGTGCATTCCCACCAGCAGTGTAGAAGTATTCCCTTTTCTCCACATCCACCCCAACATCTCTGGTTTTGGGATTTTGTCATGTGGGCTAATCTTACTGGAGTTAGGTGATATCTCAAAGTAGTTTTGATTTGCATTTCTCTGATGATTAAGGATGATGAGCATTTTTTCATGTGTCTGTAAGCCGTGCCCCTATCTTCTTTAGAGAAGTTCCTTTTCAAGTCCTTTGCCCACCCTGAGATGTTCTTGTTCTTTTCTTGCTAATACGTTTGAGTTCTCTGTGGATTCTGGTTATTAAACCTTTGTCAGAGGCATAACCTGCATATATTTCCCCCATGTTTTTAATCTGCTGGACAATAACCTTCTTTTCAATTTCTCATAATTGAAAATTGTAAACAAAGTCACAGAAAATATATGTATTTTGGGGTCCCTATGCTAATTGTCATTTTGGGAATAAGCTAAACATAAACGTTATCATTTCTTAAATTTCCTAAATTGCTAATTTATAACTGAGATTACCACCAAATTTCAGAGCCCATGTTTAATTTGTTTTTCATAATTACATCAATGCCAGATTGTGATGGCAAGTGACAGAATTTAAATTTTAATGCATTGCCAAGCAAGTCTGACAGCATGTTAGTAGAATGTCCTAATGTCAAAATGACAATATTTATGTTTCATCTGCCATTGTATTAATCATTATTTTATAGTTTACAATGTCAAACTATTCTTTTTCAGCACTGCATTGTAAGCAAAGATATTTTCACGGGCTAAGAAATTAATGGTTTGACTTTGTTGATAAATTAAGAATTTATTTGACATTATGAAAATGATTCAGTGAAAGGGAAAGTCACACCATCTTAAATGTTGCGGGCTAATGAGAAAGCTGTACTGCCAAAGACTTAATAATAAATGGTCCATTTGAGAGCCAAATCAAGGCCAGATGACCTCATGGCGAACTATAGGGACAAATAGTCCTTGGCTGTTTGAACAAAGAAAAGTGTGGGAAAATTGAGTCATCAGAAGCCACAAGTGATATTCTTAACGTGAAAGAAAACAAACAGAACACAATTGTACCTTTCAGTTATTGCCGCATTTAAGTTTTAAGTAAAACCACTGCACAGATCTATTCTTTGTATTATCTGGTACAAGTTTAGCAATTAACTTGTAAGTAAAAATATGATGAAGAATTTATGTACACATAAGGAAATATATATGCATATAAGTATACACACATTTAGTGTCTTATGGCAGAGTGTTTCTAATGAGGTTGGTTCTGCAGTAGTAATCAATAGATGCCAACATTTTACTTTTTAGTTCAATAATTATTTATTTATTTATTTATTTATTTTTTTTTTTCTCTTCTTTATGTCAATTGTCTTTTTTTTTTTTTATTAAATCATATCTGTGTACAATAATTCAGTCATGGGGTACAGTGTACGGGCTTCAGATACAATCAAAGATATTTTCATCAACCTGATTGTGATAACATTCAAGAGACTTTCTCATTACTTTGTGAGA
>CAUYRH010033831.1:0-17583 GCA_963574655.1 Perodicticus potto | reverse complement strand
TCTGGCTCAGTGGCCTAGTCTGGGGCCCCAGGCAGCACTCAAAGACCCCCACACTCCTGCCCAAGTTCTCCCAAGGCAGTTCAACCGAGTGCCAAGTCCAAAAGAAACCCAAACAGCTCACAGGCAAGACCTTTCCAGCCTGCAGTCCCAGTGTTGCCCCACCCACAGCCGCCAACAGGATCAGACCGAAAGAACAGACGCAACCACTTGCCCAGTCTCTGCCGCTTTTGCCTTCCTCAGGGTGTTCAGAGGCCTCACGCTGTCTCCCTGTGTCCCCAAGGGGAAGTTCCGGGTAGATCCCGCCTGCCAGAGATGCCTGCAGTCCTCTTTCCCCAGTTTCACCGTGCCCAGCCGCAAGGACGAGACCCCTATCTCTTAAAAGAAATTTTTTTTAATTAACAGCAGCAACAAAAAAGGAATTGAAAGTAAAAGTGTGGGACATCTTAGTTTACAATTTGGGATTTTAAAAATTCATTCTTGCTCTACTCCTGTATATAATCAATAGCACTAGACAGCGGTTCTCAACCTGTGGGTCGTGACCCCTTTGTAATAATGAACATACATCGGGGCATTGGGGAGGTTGAGAACCACTGCACTAGAACCACCTGCCGGGAACATTCCTAATTCATGTCTTGCTAATAAGATAGTTCTTTAGAAACCTTAATTTTACAAGAAATGCAGGCAAAGTGGAAAGGGAACGAGGATTCTTTCTTGACAGGGTCAATTAATATTGAAAAGACTGGAAATATTTTGTAACCATCAGAAATTCAACTACCCTTAGCATTTCTGGTTGTGTTTTACTGGTCAGTTACTTGAAATAAATATAAATAATGCCACATAAGGTATTTCTTTGTTATAGTTCATGAATACAGATTACACAAGGCACCATGATAGTGAAGTTAGTATTCCTGATACTCAGATCAAGTACAAGGAAAAGCGGCTACTTGCTTAGATTTTAAGCTCATCTGGATTGCCCACTTGAAATGGCAAAAATCCAATGGCTGGATTTTGCTTTGGAGAAAAGTGGGTCAGAAGTGATCACATATGATAGTGAAACATGGAACACGCCATGGCTTTTTGTATTGGACTACAGGGTAAATACGTCTCCTGATAGTATCATCAGGGTTTTTAAAAGAAAAAAACATACGATGTTTTTAATGATTAAAACAGTTTTAAAATAATTAGCATTGTTTTATGGTTTGTGATTTAGTTACATGCCTTTTAGTTTAACGTCATGTTTTGTTCTGGGCTTCTACGTCCTTGTTGAGATGCTCACTGGCTGGTGAAGACGCCCCTCAGACTGAAGCTGTGTTTGTTCGTTGAAAGGGAACCATCGCCTTTCTGATTCCGTACATTAAATTCGTTCATTGATGATCTCTTTTCTGTTGGTTTTTAATCCAGCATTTCACTCAATTTTCTTTATTTACAGAGCTTCCTTATGGCTGGGAGAAGATAGAGGACCCTCAGTACGGGACGTACTATGTCGAGTAAGTCGGTATCTCCGTTAATATTCTCCAGAGTGTTTTCCTTTTCACATACAGCTTCAGGATAGACTGGGTAGATTGGCTAGCATTTCTGATGATTAAAAATATATATTTTTTAAGGGAAATACTGGTACAGCACTGTATGCCTCTGTGATCCAGTTTTTCAACACGGGATAAGAAGGTGGGGGCAGTGAGCATTTACTTCGCTGACCTTGGGCTTCCCAGAAGTTGGCTTTGAATTTCTAAATATAGAGAAGAGAGGAGTTGCCTAGAGGACTGACAGCTAGAGATGCTATCCTTACTACTACAGCCTTGAAAGAGAAAGGCTGTAGAAAACTGAAATGAGGGCACTGGACTAGATGAATTATTGAGGTCACTGCCAACACTCCCACTGTGTGCCTCTGAAAGCAGAAGGACATTAAGTACAATGTGACACAATGGTACAGAGTTTGGAAGTATATAGTTAAAGGTCTGCTCTCTTAAGGACTCAGTCAAGGAAAACTTTGGATTCTTTTGGGGGAGCGAAAAGTGCTGCTTTTGCAGGAGTCGTGGTTCAACAACGTAAATGTGCCTGTATTTCAGAGAGGAACATAGAACACTTGCCCATGTTAGCCAGAGAAACAAAGCTAATGAGAACATCTAACTTGTCTTTCCCTTTTGTTTTTAAGTTTCAAAATACTATGCACGGGGGGCGAGGGGGGGACCAAATGTTTTGGTTACATTTTGGACAATGGGAGTCAAAGTTATGAATATGCCCATCACCCAGATACTGTGCATTGTTTTTGCGAGGTGAGAATGTGCTTTATTTATCTCATTGCTACAACCATGGGGTTGCTTTCTATCCAGATGCTACAGTTAGCATTTTGATCTTGGGTGTCTACCACCAGGCGAATAGCTTTATCAGAAAGATAACTACTATTTACCTGGAAACTAGGGGTCTGAACCTTCTGCCTAGGTCACAAAGGCAAAATGATATTATTACCTGGAAAAATATCAAACACAAGAATTTTCTAGTTTTATGATTGCTTATTAATCTTTCATCACTTGTAAACATATACCAATGCCGTTTCCTGGTAATTATCCCTAAAGCAAGTATCTCTAAATCTTGTCACAACTCTCATCTGTATTCTAATGTGTAGGTTGTTACTTGAGTCACTGTGGTTAGACAGATTTCTGGAATGACTTCCTAAAAATCCAACATGTACCCTAAGGAAATGACTCAATTAGATTGACCCTTAGGTATGTAACTTCAGAGTTTCAACATTTTGGGTCCTTTGAAAGGCTATGCTAATTTTATTTTTCATTGTGTTATTTAATGTCTTACTAATACCGTGATGTATTACAGCAGCCCTTTTGTTATTTTTTCCCCATGAGGCATATTTATTTAGGTAAATACATTTTTCAAGTCAAAGGACTATTTCGAGGCCAACTAGAAGATTTTGTGGGATTTTCATTTTTTTCTGGTTGGTAAAAGTTCAGTCCATTTAAATTGGCCTTCCATCATCATTTGCCATTGACACTGCTGAACATTTCTGAGATAATGATTCTCATTCTCTTTATTGTCCATTCCAAGTGAATTTGAATACGGGGTCAGAAGGTGAAAGTCATTTTCCTGTTACAAACTCTTGAGCTGAATGATCTGGTTCCCATTATGCAAGGATATGATGTCGGAGTAGCTCTAGGGCAAATCCCAAAGTGACCTGTTCCCAGTTGTCGTGAAGGTGCCTGAAATAGCCTGAATTAGAAAGCAGAACAGCAGCAGCAACTTGATTTTGTGTGATTGTTCCCAGAAAGTGGTCATTTTACAGGAGGGTAAAATGATGAAGAAAGAGCAGACTGTACTCACAACGTGCATTCGTATGGAGTCAGCTGAGCCATGGAGTATGGCTGGATTCCCAGATTAGTTAGGTTTTAAATCTCGACCACAGTAATCTGCAGTGAGTTTACTGATGGAGATAAAAAGCTGTTACTTGAATGGCTACTCTTTGGCTCTCTGAGTTTGTCAAACCAGATGGCACAATGATTGCTCTTGGCAGGAGTCTTGTAATAGTAACACCAACTGCAACGGCAGTTGTTCTTCCTAAGTATTTCAGAGCATGAGATTCTGAGATGTTAACTTATTTTTGAAAATAAAATTCTTCCAAAAATTTAATGGCAGGCCTTTTATAAAAAATGCTCATATATATATAGAAATGTTGTCTTCATCTAAAGCATGAATTCGATCTCTTTTTTCTAATTGGCATATAATGATTATATTAATATAGGTTTTTGAGATATAGTGGTGTTTCTGTATGCACATAGACTATGCAGTGATCACATCAGGGGAGTTAGAATTAAATGTCTTGATGCACTTGGGCGACTCAAACTCTCAAACTCTTTATGATAGAATAACCTTTTTTAGTTGCAATAAATTTTTAAACCAGATATTAGACATAAAATTTCAATACAGATGATATTCTAAATCATATATATAAAATCATGCTCGTTTGCTACCTCGTTTAATTTTTCTGATACAGGCAGTCCCCCTGGTTACCACCAAGATACGCTCTATCGGTTTGTTCTTAAGTTGAATTTGTATGTGAGTTGGAACAAGAACACATCCTATTACCTGTAATTGCCAGCACTCGTAAATGCAAATTACATGTCAGTCAAATGTTTGTAACTCAGGGACTGCTTGTAATCTATAATAGTCTTCTCCCTTATTTCCCTTGGCTATATAGGAAATAAAATCTGTTACATCTTAATAATATTATGGGGATAAGTAAATGTAAAGGAAAGTATCTTTACTTTTTTATTCTGTTTTGATTCTTTGGGAGGCATTTTAATCTAGATAGCTAAGGTAACTAATGGAATTATTCCCCTCACTAACTCTTATTGTTTTGTTAAAGACAAATATAAATTCTTTTGTTAAAGAATTTTCGGGAAAGGGATTACTCATTTGTATACTTCTACCCTCTTCTCTCACACATAACAAAGGGTATAAATACAAATTACTACTTTTTATGTTCTAATGCCTGGGTGGAAAAGTGAGTCATTTGAGCTGATGACTTTTAAGTGAAAGTGAGCCCAACTTCTTTCTAAATGGGTTTATTCTTTCCTGTATGTCAGTTTTTAGTTTTGTTTTTTTTAATATGTAAAATATCAATACCTAATAAAATTGTTTTGGTACCTAAAAATTTCATTTTCCCAGAGAGTTAAGCAGTTAACTTGGTAGATAGGGTGCCCCCAATAGTATGAAACAGAAGTGCCCTTGAGTGTCAGTGAAATCAGAATCCAAAGAATGTCGAGTGGAACTTGCTGTATTTAGAGCTCTGAAACTAAATAGCCACATCTGTCGTGGAGTTCATGTGCCCTGGAAGCCTGAACCACACAGAGAAAACTAACATTCCTTTCTATGTTTTTTTTTTTAATTAAAAATTATTTTTAATCCCTCTGTCCCTTTTTCTACCATTAATGTTTTCAAATGGCAAAGTAAATGTCCAATTTGTCTGACTTTATATGATGCAGATTTTGAATATTTGGAACACCATTAATGTTTTCAAATGGCAAAGTAAATGTCCAATTTGTCTGACTTTATATGATGGAGATTTTGAATATTTAGCCTGTCTAAAACAATCCTATTCTTTAATCCTCAAAATATAATGGCTAATTATTGGCATTCACTAACATCACTTCTTGTTAGGGTAGATTTTACTGGAAAACGTGTATTATTTGTTACAACGTTTTTGTACCAGGGAATTGCTAGAATATGATGGGAATATGATTCCCGTTGCTTCTGCATTAAACCGATTCTGTGATCTTAAATACCTGTTTGGTTTTTTTTACACATTTTTAGCGAACTTCTACTCCTGTGCCTCTCAGAATAACAATGGTCTGTTCCCTTTATAAAACATAGTGCTGCCCTGGGACGTTGGGTACTTTTGGCTGATCTTCTGCTCCTGGGTCTCCGTGCTTTTCTGCTTTCCCTCGTAGAGGTATACTCTACACAAGAGTTAGTTGTGAACGTTCAACAAATTATCATATAAATTATGATAAAGTAATTCTGTAAAACAATTTGATAAAAAGCAAGTCACTTCCCTATTTGCTGCTGAATTGACGTGAGTGAGTCAGTGAAAAAGTAAGAGTAATATTCTAGAAGGATTCGGTCCTAAGATTGCTTCGAAAAAATCTTGGCAGCTTGCTTCATTTTGGAGCAACTGAAATTAAAACCCTTCTAGCATGAACTACCTTTTAAAAAACATTAAATGGGCTCGGCGCCTGTGGCTCAATGGGCTAAGGCGCCAGCCACGTATACCTGAGCTGGTGGCTTCAAATCCAGCCTGGGCCCACCAAACAACAATGACAGCTGCAACCAAAAAAATGGCCGGGCGTTGTGGTGGGTGCCTGCAGTCCCAGCTACTTGGGAGGCAGAGGCGGGAGACTCGCTTGGGCCCAGGAGTTGGAGGTTGCTATGAGCTGTGATGCCATGGCACTCGATCCAGAGCTTGAGGCTCTGTCTCAAAAAAAAAAAAAAAATTAAATGACCAATTACTAACACTTCTGATTATACCAAATGAGAGGGCTCCTACTGTAGATTTGAAGACTGTCCCTGTCTGTATTGTGTTGGTTTATGAAGAAGCTTAACTTGTGGGTTTCTTCTGTGGGACTTTGTGTAGTTGCCAAAAAGCCCCTCCACTATCATCTGTCGGTTTCTCTGTGTGCCACAGCTGAAGGATACATATTTTTCCCTTAATATATGGTAATAAAATGGTATGATAATGTGTTTAAAAGTATGTAACTCTTACATCTTAAACTGAAATGCTTATTTTTTCTATATTTTACAGTCATCTTAACCAGAAAACCCAGTTTGAAAATCCAGTGGAGGAAGCAAAAAGGAAAAAGCAGTTAGGACAGTCAGAAATTGGATCTTCAAAGCCAGGTAAAACCTTTCCCCCAATCTTTTCTTTAAGAATAACTTGTGAAATTTGTATGGTAGGTTAATAAGAATAGGTATGAACTTTTTATTGCTACAGCTTTGAAATTCAACAGGGAACATCTGGTTTTTCTCATTGTAAAGATACAAATAATCTTAATAAAACATCTGAGCATTGTGAGAATACTGAGATTTTTTGACCATAATTATATGAAGAGCCTGAAATTGTTGGGAGAAGGGATTTGAGTAGCTTTTTTATGAGTTTGAGGCATTTTTGTAAAGATTAGAATGCTTCTTTATATGTGGGAGAAGCTAATATTAGGTTTATAGTTCTTTAGTAACTTTTCTTAAATGGATGTGGAAAGGCAAGAACGGATTCCTGGTTTTACTGATTGAAGTTATGCTAGTTCTTAAAGAATAATGGCTACTAATATTGAGCTATTGAGTTAAATACAGAACTGATACTTTGTATCATCATCTAAGTCTCAAAATACCTATGCATGGTTATTAACACCATTTACCCCATTTGGAGGCTTTGATGGCACCAAGTTAAAATTGTTTGATCCATCCATGGCTATGCTTTTCACAAGGACAGAAGCACTTGTGTGTGTGAGCCAGGGAACCTCTGTCCTTGAATAGCTCATCTACATTTATCAAGCACCTACATTTGTTAAGCACTGTTTCCTATGCTTTCTAGGTATTACCTAGTTTAATCTCTGTAACAATCCCATCAATTTTAGATAATACTATCCCCATTTTATTTGTGAAACAACCGAGGCTTAAAAGTTTAATTAATATACCCAAGATCTCATGATTAAATCACAAAGCTTAAATTTAAAATTGGGATTGGTAGACTCAGAGGCAGTTTCTTTGTACCTTATGATTGTCACTTCTCTGTTTAATTCCAGTAAGATTTACTCCTGACTGACTTTTAGTTGGGCTTTGGTGGTTTTATTTTCATTTTCTAAAATTAGATATTAACCAAAACTCTCCCTTTCTCTTTGTCATTTGCGCTTTTTGGTTTTATCCTCAGAAAGCAATGTTATTCCAGTATTCGTGGGGACTAAAGCATGGGATAGCTAACCAGAAATATTTCAATATTTGACTTTAAAATGAAAAGGTACATTTTATCAAAGATATTATCTTCCAGTACCTAAGTGCTCAGTCATTAAAGAAATGTTCTTATCTACAATTTGGTAGGCAACACTAGCGAGCAGTCAAAAGCAGGCTTCTTAACTTCTTAGCTGCACACGTCAGTTCAGTAAATTTTGTAAAGTAATATTTTATTCAGAGAGTAGATGCTATTTTGAACATCAGAAGCTCAACAAGAGCTCTGCAATGCACAGAGATATCACCAGGAGTAGGCCAACTGGCCGTCCTCGGGGAGACCTCCCAAATGGTATTTCTGGGGTTAAGTGCACTGCTGGCGGGACAAGACTTTGAGAAGCCCAAAATAGCTGGGTTTTGTTTGTTTGTTTGTATCAATTGCTTTTATTTGTAAAGGATCAGCGAATCTTGGGATAATGGGGAGTATATCAAATAAGGGAGACCCAACTTTCTATCCCAAACCTGACTTTGCCAGTATTTCCAGCCTGGCCCATAAGGGTGCTGTTTACACCCTGCACAGTCTGCGTAACCGAACGGAGCAGCCCCAGTAGCTCTTCTCTGACAGTCACGCGTGCCCCTTAGAAGACGCTGCTGAGCATGATACGAGTGCCAAGTGTGGGCTAAGTATGGAACAGGTTGCCCGGGTTAATTTAAGTCATTAGGGGAATATACAACAATAGCAGAGTGAGATAGCATCCCACACTCACTAGAATGGCTACAACCTGAAGCAACAGTAATGGACAATAGCAAGTATTGACAAGGATGTGGGGAAACTGAGATCCTCCTGTGTTGCTGGTAGAAATGTGAATTCGTGCAGCCACTTTGGAAAAGTTAGGCAGTTCATGAAAATGTTAATCATAATTGCTGTATGTTTATAGAAATTGCTGGAATTCCACTTCCAGTCTCTATCCAAGGTGAATAAAAACATGCCCACACAAAAACTTGTATGTAAATGTTCAGAACAACAGTATTCAAAATAGCCAAAAAGTGGGAAAAACCCAAATGTTCATCAATTAATGAACAGATAAATAAAATATATCTATACTATGGAATATTATTTGGAAATAATAGATACTTTATATTTATTCATCTACTTAATATATATATTTATTGTTATATGATTGCATTTATATTAAGTGCCCAGATTGGGCAAATCTATAGATAGAAAATAGATTTGTGGTTGCCAAAGGCCAGGGTATGGAACGTGGGTTGCAGAGAAGCCCCCGCCTTTGAGGAATGTACATGGGGGATGTTCTAAAATTCGATTGTGCTGTGAGTTGCACACCATTAAACTCGACACTTTTACTGGCCGAATTCTATGGCTTGTGAACTATTTGTCAATAAAGATGTTAAAAAATAAATGTGGCAGAACATTTTAGACCATTTCTTTAAAAAGATAAGTTAATGCTTTATAAATTATAAGTCTATACTTTGATTCTCTCAGTTTTCTTAACTGCCCTAATGGCAGCCGTAGTGGGGGAGAGGAGAGAAGAGGTCTCGGGAGGGCCAGAGGGATGTTGTTTGCAAGTGTGAGTCCCTTGTAGTTCTAGGATCATCTGGCGTATAAAGTAGGCCTTCCATAGGAACTGTGTTTTCCTTCTTCCTAAAGTGTCCGCTAAACAGGAGGGAAAGGGAAAGAAGCATGGTTACTCACTCGCGTGCAGGGACTCCTTTCTTCTATCCGATAGAAAGTGGAGGACACAGAAAGCCTGAGTTGTGAATTACAACATTCTCACTATAGCCTCTTTCCTAAGGTTATGCCACGAGACTTCATCTTCCTAGTGCACAGAGGCCAGTAGGTGCTTTTTCAAATGAAAGGTGCAGCCGAGTGAGCCTCCAGAGCTGTCAGGAATTCGGAATTCACATAGTGGAGTCAGAGTCGAGGGAAGGAAGTACAAACAAGGCAGGGAGGGGGTTAAAGGAGGCGCTTTCACTGTTCACATCACGCAGAAGGGTCCTGTAAAAGATCAATGATTTATTAGCTGCGTTTTTTTTCAGTGATCTATGAGTTTAATTCTAACTGTTGTACAACATTAGATTCTTTCTAATGTTCTTCCCTTTATGGCTTCTTATATTTAAGTTGTATAGATTGTCTTGAAGATTGGCTTGAGGGCGATTTGCATTGTAATTATTTTTGTTCTCTAACTCGCTTCTCGTTTTGGCACAGATGTGGAAAAGTCACATTTTACCCGAGATCCCTCCCAACTGAAAGGCGTCCTTGTTCGAGCATCACTGAAAAAAAGCACAATGGGATTTGGTTTCACCATTATTGGTGGAGACAGACCTGATGAGTTTCTACAAGTGAAAAACGTGCTGAGAGACGGTCCTGCGGCTCAGGATGGGAAGATTGCACCAGGTAGTAAGTTTCTCAGAATTACTCAAAGAGTAGTGATGCTCTAACAAGAATTATAGTGAAGGCATGTTTATGTATATAAAGAGAATTAAATTCTATAACTCAAGAGTGAAATTCTTATATTAAAATAGCTAATCCTCTAAATGAAATGCATATTAGCTTTGAAGAAGGGCCACTTTTACAAATACAAATTTATTAATACTTTGAAATGCTTCATTTAATTTTGAGATAATCTTTTGGCTATATAAAACTAAAGATTTATTAACCATCCTAGAAAACTATTTGGTTGTTTGATTTTCTTAGATTATGTAGAATATTTTTAGAGCTAACATTTGCCTATAATCTTGTTTGAAAAATATTCCCGCATGGTATTTAGTTCTACCAAACAAACTGTTATAGTCCAGTTTTTCCCCAAGTTCTTTTGCTTCCTTAATCTTTCTGGTTATTAGTAAAATTTAACCCCTAAGTTAAGAATTATAAACACAAATGTTACCATTTTTGCAAAACCGCATAAACTTAAGTTGCCCTTTAGGTGGTTTTCCCACAGGCTTTGTTGGTAACTACCGCTGGTTGATAATATGGCTGGCAGTGTTGGTGGCTACAGAGCTTGAAGCAGGTTGAAGATAAGCTACTGATTACAGGGGAGGTTCGAGCACTTTCTTCCAGAAGGACTTTAGTGTTACGATGTGGTGGCTTCTTGCAGTGTTTGCTAGACATTGCTAATCCCCTGGTATTTCACATACCGTGTAAACATGGGCCCACATCTGCATGGCTGAGTTGTCATAGTCCTTTTTGATGACAAATATTAAGTTATTTTTAGGTGACAGAAATAAGAAAACTTATATAACCAAAAGTTATGTTTATAAAGAAAATTATTTTATTAAATGCTTCTACTTTATTACTTACAAAATTAATGAACTATAGAGACTAAAATATAATAATAAGTTTTTTTCTCCATTTTGACTTTTCAGACATTTGTCCGTGAAACATACCTCTTAGCTGTCATATGCTACCAGGATTTTATAACAAATTATAGTTTCAGATTTGCCTAAAACTGTTATTTTCTAATTTGCATCGCAATACAGTATTCCCATGAAAATTCTAAGAGCTCTCACCGGGGGTGGAAAAGTCAAAACTTTGTTTCTAATTAGTCTAATTTCTGTATCTTAGATTATGAAACAAATTTCCACAGACTAACAATTGTTTTTTAACACTATTCAGGTTGATTTTTTTAAAGCCATCAGAATAAATTTAAGCATCTTTACTTGACAATAACCTTTGAAATAATCGTATTCAAATGAAAGCAAGTGGATGAGACAATAGAAGCCAAATATTAAGTCAAGACTGCATTAGAGAATGCCCAACTGAGGACCGTCAAGTGTTAATGATTCTGCAACCGAAATAGATAGATATACTAATGTAAAATCAGGAAAGCAAAAGCAAGTTTTATAAAGAGTAATTCAGCTGACTTTTTAGTGTCTTAAATAATACATTCTTTGCTTATGTTGAATTACTTGTTTTACCTTTTGAAATCTGATTCATAATAAATTCAAAATCTCTACAGAAAGGTTGCTGAAAGAAAATACAATCATAAGCTAACATTATTCTGATACAAAACTAGAATGAATTCTTAAGTACATTGAAATCAAGACTTCTTAAATTCAAAAAGTACGGTGGTAGCTGGTAAAGGGCGCCTGTAGTCCCAGCTACTTGGGAGGCTGAGGCAGAAGAGTCACTTGAGCCCAAGAGACTGAGGTTGCTGTGAGCTAGGCTGACACCATGACACTCTAGCCTGGACACCTGGACAACAGAGTGAGACTCTGTCTCAAAACAAAAAAAAAGGAAGGTGCTATTTAAAGATAACCTATTTGTCAAGCAGCCAATCAAGTTATTTGCACTCTGCTGTGTACTAAGTGCTTATTACAATGTGTCTACCTTTGTATGGCTACTTAGGTATGATTTAGAAGGTTTACTAATAATGATGATATGAATTTTCAGTGTTTATTTTAATGATACATTTGAGCTTGAAGTCAAAACCCTTTGCTGCTAAAATAAGTAAGATTTTAGACATTCATATACATTTTTTAGAGACGTGTTGCAGAGGAGAGAATGTCTATGTTAGAAATCTATGTTTTCAGCAGTTAAAGAACAGTAAGAGGTTTCCAGGGTTCAAATTTAGTCGTTAAATTTATTTTTGCCTCCCCTCCTGGAAAAAATTAACTTTGTTTGGTGGTTTTAATGTTTTTCACAATTGTGTTTTCTAGGTGATGTTATTGTAGACATCAATGGCAACTGCGTCCTTGGTCACACCCACGCGGATGTCGTCCAGATGTTCCAGTTGGTACCTGTCAATCAGTACGTGAACCTCACTCTATGTCGCGGTTATCCACTTCCTGATGACAGTGAAGACCCCGTCGTGGACATTGTGGCTGCTACCCCCGTCCTCAATGGGCAGTCGTTAACCAAGGGAGAGACTTGCGGGAATACTCAGGATTTTAAGCCAGGAGCAATGGTTCTGGACCAGAATGGAAAATCAGGACATACCTTGACGGGTGATCGCCTCAATGGACTATCAGATCCAAGCGAGCAGAGAGCATCCATGGCATCGTCAGGCAGCTCCCAGCCTGAACTTGTGACTATCCCTTTGATTAAGGGCCCGAAAGGCTTTGGGTTTGCAATTGCTGACAGCCCTACTGGACAGAAGGTGAAAATGATATTGGATAGCCAGTGGTGTCAAGGCCTTCAGAAAGGGGATATAATTAAGGAAATTTACCATCAAAACGTGCAGAACTTGTCACATCTCCAAGTGGTAGAGGTGCTAAAGCAGTTTCCAGTAGGTGCAGATGTACCATTGCTTATCTTAAGAGGAGGTGAGTAAAAGCACAGCAAGGGGAAAGCTTCAGCATTCAAGCATTTGCATCTGTTGCTGATCCTTCCTTACGGATTAGAATGTCTTTGCCCAGTAGACATAACTGGTAATTAGGGGGCATTTCCTTAAGGTTCTGTCTGATTGTTTCCATAATTCAGTAGTTTCTTGAGTTATTAGTGGTTTCATTTATGTCCGTTATGGATTTCTTTTCCTCTGTATTCTTTTAAAAATCTAATTTATGGCTTTAATGATTAGAGAGAGTTATATCATGGTGTTACTTGAAATGAAATATATTCTCTTAATTTCATTTTCTCTGTTGATGACAATAATAGAAATTGACTCTTTCAACCAGTGGTGCTTCATCTGGACCTCTGTAATGTACCAAAGATGTTTTGAAAGAGCTAGCATCTCTGTGGATGAGTAAAGTGTTGGATGGTATGTTAATCTGTTCCGCAAAGGCAATCATGATAGCTTGTGCTCATAAAGCTTTTATCTTAAGCTCTAATATCTGCCCATAAATATTAATTAAACCCCACAGAGCTTATGTGAGGGAATATAATTTTTATTTTCCAAGGTCATCAGCTGACATGAACTGCTACCAGACATTATAAATCTAATTCTGAAGACTAATCACAAAGTTGTACTTTAAAAGCTTTCTTAAATCCATAGCTATGAACGACGAGTGTTTTAAAGAATAAAATTCAGCTTTTTATTCTTTTATCTCTCTGTTTTTTTTAGTTTTCATTTTTGAGTCCTGTGAGCATTTTAACTTCTTCAGGAAGTTTTTTCTTATTCTCATTTCTTTGAACCATATTGGTTTCTTCTCCAGGTGATAGAATAACAAGCTCAGAGTGAAGTGACAATCTTTGTGTGGTGTTGGAGAGTTATTTAGGGCTTCAACAAAAATAAGGAAGAGACCAGAGTTTGATGTCACACAGATCTGACATCAGATTTCCTACCTTACTATTTATTGGGCTGTGATATAGGGAAAATTTTTAGTTTATGTTGTCTATAAAATGGTCATACCATTTGTATCTAGGATTGTCATAAGAATGAAATAATATATGTGTAATACCTGGCACGTAGGAGGTATTAGATATAGATAGAATTTACTCCCCTGCTAAAATCTAGTTTAATCGAGTATAATCATAAATATTAGCAGTGTTTGTGATCTGGGAATGCTTCCTCTGTTTTTAAAATTTGGCTCATTTCTTTTTTAAGGTCCTCCTTCACCAACCAAAACTGCCAAAATGGTGAGTATATATTGGTCCTCAAATGCTTCTTCCCAACACACTGAGAGAGATGCCACATTCCCGTCTGTGAGAGCAGCACGCTGTGGGGGTGGCTAGTGCCCAGGAGAATTCCGGAGGCATGCTGCCCTGGGCTTGGGTCAGACATCCCAAGGAAGCACTTAGAAAAAGCCCCTAGTGAGCAGGTATGCTAAGGATTGCTACTGGAAGAGCACTGGAGGCCCATACTGTCAATACCAGTAATCTGTTCCCTAAGTAGTAGATTGTGGAAGCATTGAAGAGCGTCCCTTTACTGACTTTGTGTTTCTGAGGAGCAAGGTAAGAAGAACCTAAATGTTGGAACAGATGATAAACTGTCACATCTTCTTGCTGGTGCTAGAAGAAAGACACGGTGACATGATTCCCATGATTTTGTTGGGACCGTGTATACCCACAGTTAGTTAACCTTCTTACATTTAGGACTACATAAGACCTTCTCTGCCACCTGACTGGGTCAGTGAAAAGTCCCCTGTAGCACAACATTTGGCAGTGACTGACACCTCCTTATGCCCTGACAAGCTGGTACCCCTGCCCTTCTAGTTAGAATAATTGTGGCCCTCTTTGCTAAATTAGCTGGTAATCAAAATTAAAGACTGTCAGATTTGAAACAGTATCTTCCTTGCCGTTCTTCTGAATAACTGAGTGGCCATTTAAGTACCGTATAGAGAATAAGAACTAAGACAGGGACACCCCAAATAGTGCTTTTGTGGAAGAAATTGTATTGGGTACACATTTGTGCCTACTTAAATATCCACAATTATGTAGATATGAATATAAAGGCAATTATATTTAAAATCCTAATTTAGTTCAAGTTTGCCTACTTTAGAGTCTTCCATCTCAAAGGTGAAAGATTGTCTTACATAACTCTGAACCGTAACACTAGTAAAGGAAAGACCATCACATATTAAATAGATTTAATTCTTTCTAGCCCAAGTAGGAATCCTCTGCAAATTTGCTGTTTTATGGTTCAAAAGAAGAGAAACACTCAGTATCTGGTTTATCAAATATTGACACTACTCAGGTCCTAGTGAACAGAAACTCTTTTTGTCCATTTCGTGACAATTTCACTGCGTCTTTCCGCATCTCTCTGGTTTCTCTGATCATCATTTCTAACTCCTATGCCACCATATCTGTTTCATAACAGATGCCATTGCAGCCGCAGTGACTCCAGTGCTTTACAATTGATGAAAGGTTTCTGAAGACTTTTAACTGTTTCTGACAGAATAGTAGGACATGTGAGGAAAGGGAAGGAGGTTGCTCTGACCTTCCCTGCCATCTGCCTGGGTCAGTGAAAAGTCCCCTCCAGCACAGCACTTCGCAGAGACTGACCCCTCGTTATTCCCTGACAAGCTGGGATCCCTGCCCTTCTAGTCAGCATTAATTATCACGAACATCTATCATCTCCCTTTCCTAACCGTAATTCAGGACCAAAAAACTGGTCTCCAAACCATATTTCCTGGGCTACTTATTGGATTTCATTTTTAATAAAATTTTATTAAAGAAGTCATTTTGCTTGGCTTCTATTTGATAGGAAAAATATCCAATTATGCTACTCTTTTCCTTTATCTTATTGCCTGCATGGTACATTTTTCCTAATATACAGTAGAACTTACTGTAAGTTGACCACCCAAGGAACTGTAACAACTGGCCAACACATGCAGGCAGTCAGCATAAGGAACTAGGCCTGCTGTACTGACACGCACGTGAGGTGGACGTCCGGTCTGTGAAAATGAGGTCAAAATAAGGAGGTGGTCAGCTATGGAGGTTTACTGTATTTGAATTGGCCAGGCGGGGTTTTCACAGTGTCATCTTTGTAATCTAAATTAGAGTTCACACTTCCTATCCCACTTTTTGAGAAAGAATATTGTCTTAAACATCTCCCCTGAAAATGAACTTTAGTAGGGTGGGACTTATCGCGAATTTTATAAGGGTATTCTCTGAGTCTCCTCCTTGCTTTACTTAGAAGTGCCTGTCTTGTGTTGTATTTCTGTTTGTTTATCTTCATGTCAAAGTCAATGTGTGTCTTGATGATAAAGAAAAGGGCGAGCTTGCTTAAACATAGGACCGAGACCCTTCAGTTGATAACATTCTAAACTTTTTGCTAATTTAAGTTAAATACATTTTAACCAAATACATATGACTATGAAAGTGAATTCCTGTAAGACTGCCCGTCTGCTGTGGCTTTGACCCTGCCACCTATACAACTGTAATCAGTTGACATATCTAGTTCAGACAACAGTTTTATGAGTTAATCAACTTTCTGATTCTTAAAAATACTAAGTAAGGCCCTTTTCCATTTCAGAAAACAGATAAAAAGGAAAATTCAGGAAGTTTGGAGGCCATAAATGAGCCCATTCCCCAGCCTATGCCTTTTCCACCCAGCATTATCAGGTCAGGATCCCCGAAATTGGATCCTTCTGAGGTCTACCTGAAATCTAAGACTTTATATGAAGATAAACGTAAGTAGTTGTGGAATATTTCAGGAAAGCATGTAACAAGATAAATTTGGATTTTTTTTTAACTGGGACCTTCCCATCTCTCAAAAGCACATTGAAAAGTGATTCCTTCATTCCCATTTTAATACAACTCTGGCTTCTTCCATGTACATTCAACATTCACGTACTCATTTTTTCAAAACCATGTATGAAGTGCCAGGTATCTAACAGATGCCCTTTTAGGTAATTGGAATATAGAGATAAATAGGTTACATAGGCCCTGCACCCCAAAATGTTATTAAACCTAAATGAAAAAGACAAGTATATAATCAAATAAGTATACAAATAGTGTCCATAGGCCTAACAAGCGCAGTGATGGATAAATTGGGATGCAAAGTAGGAAACTGTTATTTTATCCATGCAGGTAGTAGGAGGTGTGAGGTAAAGCTTTATACCGGAAGTAAAGCTTTAACCAAACCTTCCGAGATGAAGAGCTATTCATGAGGAAGATAAAAGGGAAAGACAGAAGGAATAGCATTTGCACACCGGCCGTGCATGCCCCGAGCTCTGCAAGTGGTTCTCTGTGGCTGGATGTGATGAGTCCAGGGAGTCAGTGAGGAGAGGGGGAGGAGAGCGGGAGCAGATTGTAGAGGGTCCGTCACGCCCTTCTGGGGCAGCTGGACTTGGTCACACAGGAGAGAGAGCCATGGAATGGTTTGAACTGGGGGAAGATATTTTTGGACTTGTATTTTAGAAAGATTTTTCTGGCAGGTGTGTGCAATTTGAGGAGGTGTCTAGAAGTTGAGGAGGAAACTACAGAGTTGACTCCTTAAAGGAGTCCAGCTGCGAGATGAGAGTGCAGAAGGCGGAAATGCACGTACAAGTTCATTTGCTTACTAATGAGAAATCTCTTCCAAAGTGAAATCACAGAGCAGTTTTAACTTTTTTTAATTTATTTGTTTTTTAAAAACAGATTTAGGGGCAGCGCCTGTGGCTCAAAGGAGTAGGGCGCTGGCCCCATATGCCGGAGGTGGCGAGTTCAAACCCAGCCCTGGCCAAAAACTGCAAAAAAAAAAGAAATTAGATTTAGGCTCTACGCCTATAGCTCAGTGAGTAGGATGCCGGCCACATACA
>CAUYRH010033829.1:0-14017 GCA_963574655.1 Perodicticus potto | reverse complement strand
AAATTGACCAATACTTGGAAGCACACCACCTTCTAAGACTTATCCACAATCAAGTGGAAATGTTGAGCAGGCCTATATCAAGTTCTGAAATGGCATCAACTATACAAAATCTCCCTAAGAAGAAAAGCCCATGACCAGATGGCTTCACGTCAGAATTCTACCAAACCTTTAAAGAAGAACTAATACCTATATTACTCAACCTTTTCCAAAATATCAAAAAAGAAGGAATACTACCCAACACATTCTATGAAGCAAACATCACCTTCATCCCCAAACCAGGAAAAGACCTAACAAGAAAAGAAAATTATAGACCAATATCACTAATGAATATTGATGCAAAAATATTCAACAAGATCCTAACATACAGAATCCAGCAACACATCAAACAAATTATATATTCAAGACTGGTTCAATATATGTAAATTAATAAATATAATTCAGCACATAAACAAATTAAAAAACAAAGACCATTTGATTCTCTCAATTGATGCAGAAAAAGCTTTTGACAATATCCAGCATCCCTTCATAATCAGAACACTTAAGAAAACTGGTATAGAAGGGACATCTCTTAAACTGATAGAGGCCATCTACAGCAAACCCACAGCCAATATCGTATTGAATGGAGTTAAATTGAAATCATTTCCACTGAGATCAGGAACCAGGCAAGGTTTCCCGTTGTCTCCACTGCTCTTTAACATTGTAATGGAAGTTTTAGCCATTGCAATTAGGGAAGAAAAGGCGATCAAGGGTATCCATATAGGGTCAGAAGAGATGAAACTTTCACTCTTCGCAGATGATATGATTGTATATCTGGAAAATACCAAGGATTCTATTACAAAACTCTTAGAAGTGATCAAGGAATACAGCAGTGTTTCAGTTTACAAAATCAACACTCATAAATCTGTAGCCTTCATATATACCAACAATAGCCAAGCTGAAAAAACAGTCAAGGACTCTATTCCATTCACAGTAGTGCCAAAGAAGATGAAATATTTGGGAGTTTACCTAGCAAAGGACGTGAAAGATGTCTATAAAGAGAACTATGAAACTTTAAGAAAAGAAATAGCTGAAGATGTTAACAAATGGAAATACATACCATGCTCATGGCTGGGAAGAATCAACATTGTTAAAATGTCCATACTACCCAAAGCAATATACAATTTTAATGAAATCCCTATTAAAGCTCCATTGTCATACATTAAAGATCTCGAAAAAATAATACTTCAGGCTCGGCGCCTGAGGCTCAACGGGCTAAGGCGCCAGCCACGTACACCTAAGCTGGCGGGTTCGAATCCAGCCTGGGCCCACCAAACAACAATGACGGCTGCAACCAAAAAATGGCTGGGCGTTGTGGCGTGTGCCTGTAGTCCCAGCTACTTGGGAGGCAGAGGCAGGAGACTCGCTTGAGCTCAGGAATTGGAGGTTACTGTGAGCTGTGATGCCACGGCACCCTACCCAGGGTGACAGCTTGAGGCTCTGTCTCAAAAAAAAAAAAACAAACAAACTTCATTTTATATGGAATCAGAAAAAACCTCGAATAGCCAAGACATTACTGAGAAATAAAAACAAAGCAGGAAGAATCATGCTACCAGACCTCAGACTATCGATCGTTATCAAAACAGCATGGTACTGGCACTAAAACAGAAAGGTCGATGTATGGAACAGAAAAGAGAACCAAGAGATGAACCCAGCTACTTACCATTATTTGATCTTTGACAAACCAATTAAAAACATTCAGTGGGGAAAAGATTCCCTATTTAACAAATGGTGCTGGGTGAACTGGCTGGCGACCTGTAGAAGACTGAAACTGGACCTACACCTTTCACCATTAACTGAGATAGACTCTCATTGGATTAAAGATTTAAACTTAAGACATGAAACTATCAAAATACTAGAAGAAAGTGCAGGGAAAACTCTTGAAGAAATCAGCCTGAGCGAATATTTTATGAGGAGGACCCCCCAGGAAATTGAAGCAACATCAAAAATACACTACTGGGACCTGATCACACTAAAAACCTTCTGCACAGCCAAGAACACAGCAAGTAAAGCAAGCAGACAGCCCTCAGAATTGGAGAAGATATTTGCAGGCTATGTCTCCAACAAAGGTTTAATAACCAGAATCCATGGAGAACTCAAATGTATTACCAAGAAAAGAGCAAGTGACCCCATCTCAGAGTGGGCAAGGGACTTGAAGAGAAACTTCTCTGAAGAAGACAGATACACAGTCTACAGACACATGAAAAAATGCTCATCATCCTTAATCATCAGAGAAATGCAAATCAAACTACTTTGAGATATCATCTAACTCGAGTAAGATTAGCCCACATCACAAAATCCCAAAAGAAGAAATATCTCAAATCAACAGCTTAACTTGACACCTGAAGGAACTAGAAAAGCAGAATATACCAAACCAAGAACCAGCAGAAGGAAGTAAACAATAAAGATTAGGGCAGAGATAAACAAAATAGAGAACAGAAAACCAATGAAACTCAGGGTCTTTTTTTAGAAAAGATCAATATCATGGACAAAACTTTAGCTTTATTAACTAAGAAAAAATGAAAGAAGATTCAAATTACTAAAATCAGAAATTCAGAAGAAAAAAAGTAGCACTTTCTCTGATGGCACAACCAATACCACAGAAATGAAAAGAATTACAGGAGAATACTATGAATAATCATGTGCCAACAAATTGGATAACCTAGAAGAAATAAGTAAGTTTCTAGGAACTAAAGCACAGAAAGATTTGGTAACACACCCATGATAAATTGACTAACAAATCATGCAAAGCAGATATTAAGAAACAATCTGTATGATTTCAAAGTCCATATTCTTGCTTGATAAACTGGTCAGAGGAACTCCAAAAACAGAGCAAGCATTAGCCATTCCATTTTCAGCATAAGGCACTCCATCTTGGCTATTCAGTGACCTCTGCTGAAATCACTCCCTTCTGGGACCTCACCAGAAGAAATGGAACCAGCAAATACAATCACTCCAAGTTTCTCAGCAGGAAGCCAGCTGAAATCATATTTGGCAATAGTCACTAGCATGCCACAGTAACACTCTCCCCTTCTTACCCTACCTAAAACCTTTAAAAGATGAGCACTCTTGCTCTTTAGGGCTGATGCCTATTGAGTCTCAGCCTGCCTTCACTAAGGCACCAAATAAACTTTAGCTATTGCTCTACATCTGTCTTTGTGACTTGATTGAGTCTACCACTACTTTACATTGCTGTTATGAAGTAGTACATAAAATATGCTGTCTTCTAAGTCTGTTAGTTCATTTGGTAGTTTATGCATCACAAGCTTTACTCAAAAATATGAGCATATAAAGAAATAATGCAGGTCAGGTATGGTAGCTCACATTTGTAATCCTAGTACTTTGGGATGCTAAGGCAGGAATATTGCTTGAGGCCAGGATTTGAAGCCAACTTGGGCAATGGCAAGATCCCATCTTTATAAACAAACAAACAAATAAATAAACAAAAAAACTAAACTAAACTAAATTAAATTAAAAAAATTAACCAGGCATGGTGGTGCATGCCTGTAGTCCCAGGTACTCGGAAGGCTGAGGCAGAAGGATCACTTGAGCCCACAGTTTGGAGATTTCAATGAGCTATGCACCACTGTACTCTAGCCCAGATAACAGAGCAAGACCTTGTCAAAAAAGGAAGGAAGGAAGGGAGGAGGGAGGGACAGAGGGAGAGAGGAGGAGAGGGAAGGGAAGGGAAGAAAAGAGAAGAGAAAAGAAGAAAAAGAAACAAAAGAGAAGGAAAGAAACAACGCAAATGTAATTTTTCCTTTCACGTCTATGTAGATGTCTTGATATTAGCTTGGATTCTATCATTTCCATCTGCAAGTAATCAAGAAAAGCCCTTTTCTCTACGCTAACTTTCAGGACATAGAAATTTAATATATAAAGGTCAGTTAAAGTCAATGAAGTCCACCAATAACTCTTTTTTGGATCATATCTCCATTGTAGACTGCACACTGCCAGGCACATGAGGATGATCCTAAGTATGCATTCCATGATTCTGTTGGTTACTAGGACAGCAACAGAGCTTTTAAGTAATCATTAAGATGACTATTAAGACAATATTCATAATATTACCATCCATCATCATGAGGTTCAGATTTAACAGTATACTGGAAATCAATCTGAAAAAAGTCCTTTCTGAACTAGAATAAAGATATAGTCAGAAGCACAAACCAGACATAGAAAGACGAATATTGAATGTTTTCACCCATATGTGGGTGCTATAATGAAAAACTTGATCTTAGAGGGAGAGAGTAGAATGAATGTTACCAGAGACTGGAAAAGGGGGACGAGAAGGGGGATGAAAAAGGGTAGATTAATGGGTACAAACATACAGTTAGAAGGAATAAGTTCCAGTTTTTGATAGCACAGTAGGGTAACTATAGTTAACAACAATGTATTAGGTATTTCAAAATAGCTAGAAGGGAAGCTTTGAAATGTTCCCAACACAAAGGAATGATAAATGTTCTAGGTGATTGATATCCTAAATATTCTGACTTAATCATTACATATTCTATGCATGTATCAAAATACCACACATACACCATAAATATTACAAACATTATGTATTAATGTTTTTTAAAAGCGGCAGCGGAACAGTACAGTCCTAGTGGATTAGGCTTGAGTTAGAAAGCCTTGCTCTGTTGTTGCACCACATCTCCCTCAGCTTCAGTAAGGCAAAGAGATAACCCACTTGCTGCATTGCATTATTGTCCCTATAATGAAATCATGTAGTTAAAGCACTCAAGACAGAGCTCAGAATACACAGTAAACGCTCTATGGATAGTATTATTATCTTTGCAGCAGGTGCTTTATGGATAGTATTATTATCTTCGCCACCCAGGTCTTCAGTACACGGCTACATAGGCTGGCTCTCTTTTTACAAGCAAAAGAATGCACTACTGCCATTTTGGATATTAAGTTTCTTAATAACTTTACCTTCATATCCTCTCTCCACTCATTTACACCATAGCTCTTGGAAATTTCTGGTTGGAAAATCTGCATTTTTGCCATGGATGTAGCCAGACGAGTTAAAGACTGACGACCACTCCCTCCAAGTCCAACAAGTAAAGCATTTCCACCAGACTGCTTTAGAACTCTACATATTCTTGATAAATGTTCCAAAACATACCTGCCACAAAATAACAATCTTATTATACATGACAATAGAAATGTTAATGTATATTTATGTGTAACTATTCTTTTATTTTCCTAGAAGAATGTGATTTGTTGTCCCATATTTTACTATACTAATTTTATTTTATTTTTTTATTTTGATTTTTAAATTTTTTTAAATTTCATAATATCAGGGAGTACACATATTTTGTTTACAAATTTTGTTTTTGTACAGATTGAATCAAAGTTATAATTGTGCCCTTTTTATAGAGCTTATCATCAAAAAGCATGATTTTTCAAAGGCATTTTCAGAGGAAAACTAAAAGTTAAAATTCAGGAAATTTAATACATAAGTTAAACAAATTAAAAGAAACCTTCACTACTTAAACTACATTATTTCTTTTATTAAATACGTTTCTTTAATCTCTTAATATTAAGATTTCCATGTGAAAAATAGAAAATTAGTTATCCATAAAATAACAAATTTAGAAAAACACTTCACTCCACTAGTAATTAGGAGAATTAAGATGAAAACTACAATGAGATACCATTCCAATCTCCTCAGGCTGGAAAAACTTATAAGGTCTGGCAATCCTAAGGATTGGCAAGGGTAAAGAACAAGGGCAGCTCTTAAAAGTAATAGTCGGTTTTGAAGATACTTTGGCAAAATTCAGGAAAGTCAAAGATGCTTATGTACCAGGATACAATAATTCCCCTTCTAGGAAAATAGCCTAGAGAAATTTTCACACATGTCCTCAAGGAGATATGCACAAGATTTTTTCAAAACATTTTTTTTATAAGAGCAAAAACCTAGAAATAACCTAAAAGTTTATCTCAGAAGAATGATTACACTGTGGTGTAATTATATGATCGAATGCAGTATAGTTGTAAATATTGATTTTTTGTGACTCTTACAAACAATATGGAATAAACCAACTTGCAGAAGATTATACCCATTATTATATCATTTATACGCAGTTTTAAAAGATGCAAAAGAAGACTGTACACATAAGTTTAGGTACATAAATACACATGGATAATAATAGTCCAAAAATACATGAGTTTCTTTCTATTATTACAGGTTATGATGGAGGATGCAGTGAGGGAGGATGCCTACAACAAAGAACTTTAAATAAATTGCTAATACTTTATGTCTTTTTTTTTTAATACTTTATGTCTTAAGCTGGATGATGAGTAAAAGGTTATTCACCGTATTTTTCTTTATATCTTTTGTGCATAACTTTTCATAATAAAATTTTATAGAGAGCAATTTCAAGTATCAAATGCCAAATATAGGTACCTAAAAATGACAAGATTCATTCTTGTTTTGTGAGTTTGATTATACTCATCTAAACACTGGTCCACAACATCACTAAAATGATGAATGTCTGGAATTTCAATATAAACTCTCTCATCTCCTTCAAGGTCAGGATTCATGTAGTCACCAAACATGAGATTTCTTAAGTCCTCCTCAGTTACCTATAGAAAAGATATCAACAAATTATGAAACTTAAAGATTTTTCTAAAGTAGACGTAAGAAAATGTATAAAACTTAATTTCATCTAGTTAATGGAATGATTATTAATTAGATAATTCTTTTAAAACATTAGGGTAGTAAGTAATATACTTGTAAGATTAATACCTGAAATTATATCATTAGGAAATAGAAAAGTAAGCTTTTTTCTATCATATAAGTTGTTGGACATTTTATCATAAAGACACTTGCACTTATACCAGCACAATTGAAAGCTGCAAGGATATGGAAACAACCCAAATGTCCATCAATATATGAGTGGATTAATAAAATGTGTTATTTGTATACCATGGAGTACTACTCAGCCACAAAAAAATGGTTATCTAGAATCTTTTGTAACAACCTGGATGGACCTGGAGACCATTCTTCCAAGTGAATCGCAAGAATGGAAAAACAAACACCACATGTACTCAGTACTAAATTGGAACTAATGGGTCGACACTTATGTGCACATAGAGAAGTAAAACTCAACGAAGATCATGTAGATGGGTAGGGTTAATTCACACCTAACAGGTATAATGCACACATTCTATAAGGGCACACTTATGACTTTGACCTGAAATGTCAAAACAACCTCTGTAACCAAATCATGTGTACCCCTATAATATTCTGAAATTAAAAAAGAGTACAATCCAGTGAGAAAAAAAAATTCTTTTTTTTTTTTAGAGGATAGAGAAATCATTCTGGAGGACTCTGTTTACTAAGGGATTGTCTCCATGTTAAGCACTTTACATTTATTATATCATTTAATTCCTACCATACAAAGTTTTATTATTATTTAATTTTTACAATGTGCTGGTTTTATATACAATTTGAAATATTTTCATCAAACTGGTTAACATAGCCTTCACTGCATTTTGTTAGTTATTGTGTTAAGACATTTATATTCTACATTTAAAAATTTCACATGTACCCTTGTAAGGTGCACTGTACCTCTGGTCCCACCAATTTATTCTTTTTTTTAAAATTTATTTTTATTATTATTTTTTTTTTTGTAGAGACAAAGTCTCACTTTATCTCCCTCGGTAGAGTGCCATGGTGTCACATAGCTCACAGCAACCTCCAACTCCTGGGTTCAGGCGTTTCTTTTGCCTCTTTTTGCCTCCCAGCCTCCCAAGTAGCTGGGACTACAGGCGCCCACCACAACATCCGTTTTTTTTTTGTTGTTGCAGTTTGGCCAGGGCCAGATTTGAACCTGCCACCCTCGGTATATGGGGCCAGCGCCCTACCCACTGAGCCACAGGCACCGCCCCAAAGTTTTATTCTTTAAATAATTTCTTTTCTTTTCTTTTTTTTTTTTTTTTTTGCAGTTTTTGACCGGGGCTGGGTTTGAACCCACCACCTCCGGTATATGGGGCTGGTGCCCTAGTTTGAGCCACAGGCACCGCTTCTAAATAATTTCTATGTTACGTTCCTCTGAAGAAAATATCAAAATAAATGACTATCTATAAGGAAAGCTAAAAAGTATGTTCAGTAAGAAGAGTTGATATTTTTAAAAGGGAAGTTAATTGATGGTAACAACTCATACCGCTGTACTATTTTAACTTGACATGTTTGTAATCATTTAATATACTCACTGGTGCATTCTCTCTCCTCAAATGTGAAAAGATACTATCAAATGATTCTTTAAAGTGGTCCTTCACAACAGATTTGATTAACCTGAACAGCCAGCTACGATCAGTATCATTAATAAGGCGATCATAAAATACTCGGAGGACCTCATGCACAAACAGACGGGTCATAGTGTGCTTGCTCTCCACAGCATCTCTTTCAATGAGTAAGCAGCCCAGAATGACACGTGAAAAATCACGCAAGTTGAAGGTATAATGAGATTTTGTGGGAGTAGGCAAAAGATTTTCCATAGATCGTTTATATACCTGAATATGAAAAAGGCAAACATAAAATTCTTGTAATCAGCAAAGTCATGTAACAAATAGTATACCATACAAAATATTTTATTTATTCTATCAGATTATATCAGCTTGCAAAATTGTATAGTCCTAAACCTAACATGGTTTATTTTGATTTATGGCACTCAATGAGGCATCATAAAGTTAACGGAACTTAACATTATCTGATTCCATCAAGCCAGAAAGAGACATACATTTATTTCCAGTTATTATGGTTGTTCCATTTAAAGGTGAATGAGCAGGAAATAGATAGCAAAAAACTTTAGTTGAAAATTAATCAGAGGGCCAGACAAGGTGGTTCATGCCTGTAATTCCAGTGCTCTGGAAGGCTGAGGTGGGTGGATTGTCTGAGCTCACAGTTTCAAGATCAACCTGAGCAAGTGTGAGACCTCATCTGTAAAAAATAGCAGGGTGCTGTGGCAGGCACCTGTAGTCCCAGCTACTTGGGAGGCTGAGACAAGAGAATCACTTGAGCCCAAGAGTCTGAGGTTGCTGTGAGCTCTGGTGCAACATCACTCTACTGAGGGCAATGAAGTGAGACTCTGTCTCTAAAAAATAAAATTGAAAAAAAAGAAAAGAAAATGAAATCAGAGAACATATTCTGAAGCATTCCAAACAAAAAGGACAAAATAATTTGCTTTTTATTACTATTTACTTCAAAACTAATCAATTCATTCTCTTCCTTCCCTTCTCTTCCATAATCTCTCTCTCCTATTCCCTTTATGTCTTAATTGACCATAACACAGAAATGCAGTATATTTTTATTATATGCTGAAGTCACCAAATGAAGTTTAATATTCTCTTAAAGGAAGGTGATTTAAATCTTTTATAATATAGCTTAAAAAAAGAAAGCCAAATGAAATTCTTTTTTATTTATATGTGTTCTATGATTCAACCCCCTGCTCCAACTCCACACATAAGGCTTCAAAGACGGAAAAAAAAAAAGAGGGGGGATCTTTTCTGTATCCCATTCTACTGACCAACTCCCATGTCTTACCATGAGATATCTAAAATATAGATATTATATCTTATAAATAGAAATAGTTTCCCATATCAGAAAAAATGTACCACCTCTTTGTTCATAGCTTCTTTAACAGCACAAATTTTCCACTGAAATAAGGGAAGAAGAACTTTAGAAGATACAATGATCTTGGAATCTGAAGGAATGATTCTAGCTAGCTTTTGCTTCCTCTTGCAGTGATCCCAAAGTGAACCCTACTTTATAAAGCTTCCAAATAGCTTAGTTTTATGAGATTATTACTGACTTACCTTTAAATTCAGTTTTTCCTTTACCTTTGGAGCTGAGGCTGGCTCTGGCCTCTGAGCAGAGATAGATAACATACTCTAAATAAGTTATTTAAGCTATTTAAGCTATTCTTTGCCCATACAATGTTATTTTCTTTTTCCACCTTTATATTTCCCTTTTATTGTCTTTTCACTGCTACTTCCAAGTTATGTGGTCTGACTAAAAGTAATGTATTTATAATTTCCTTAAATTTATTTTTTTAAAGACAAGCAAGAATAGGAGGCAAATGAAGAAAATTGACAAACATCAAGGCAGGAAGCTAACGAGCAAGAAAATGTCTATGATGTGGCAGATACTAGTTATGGAACGATTTTCCTATAATAGCCTTGTGAAATAGGTATTATATCCCATTTTAATGATTAAAATACAGTGCCTCTGGAAGGTCAAATTACTTGCACAAAGTCGTATAGTTGGTAAATAGTAGTTAAGGCTCAATCCTCATTCAATTCCCTGATTTTAAAGCCTGTGATTTACCTATTCTCAAGTTTTCTGAAAAGTTTCTCTGATACTAAAGACCAAAGTAAATGGCTATAGTGGAAAAATGTTAAAAAATAAAAGTAAGGGCCAAATGAGCGAAATATGTCATACTAAGACACTTGACGTAGTGTTATTTGCTCACCTCCATAGTCCCACTGACTATCTGGTTCCCAACAATAAAGTACTCTGGAGGAAATTCACGAGTCCTAAGGTAGAATGCTACAATTGATGAGAAAATTCGAATCATAGTTTCATCACTAAAAGAATTAATACTGCAGATGTTGAAATGTCGAATAAAACGAGGAGTGACTGGATTTCTTCCACCTCCTGGAGGGCCCATTGCAGCAATCAGCTCTATGTCAACCAAAGTGATTTTACTTGTGTCCTTAAGGTCATACCTTGAAAAATACATAAAAAATTTAAAACAATCTGCTATAAAGACATTACAATGGAATGAAATGCAGATCTCCTAAGAAATTTAATCTGGTTTTAGCTTCCTTAAAAGGAAGAACTTTAGATAATGTTTCATTTAGGAGATAATTTTTTTTTAAGCAGAATTCTATGTCTCCTTTTAGTGACATTGATTCTGGTGCCCAGATCTTGGGTTATTCTATACTGACCTTCTCTCTGGCGCCCTTCCCTTTCTTTCCTCCTATCCTTCCTTCCAACTGGACTCTTCTCTCTTTCTCTTTTCCTTCCTTTCTTTCTCTCCTTTTCTCCTTTCCTTTCCTCTCCTTTCCTCTTATTTCCTTTCTTCCTTCCTTTCTTTTTGCCAGCATCTCTCTTTGTTGCCTGAGTTAGAGTACAGTGGTAGCATTATCGCTCACAGCAACCTCAGACTCATGGGTTCAAGCAATCCTGCTTCAGCCCCCCAAGCAGCTGGGCCCACAGGCACATGCTACTACACCTAGCTGATTTTTGTGTTTTTGGTACAACATGAAAAGCAAACCCTAAAGTAAACTATGGATAAACTGTGGTAATCATGACATGTCCAGATAGGCTCACCAATTTGATAATAAATATAACAATTTGGTGGGATGTTGATAATGGGGAGGTTATATGTGTGTAGGGACAGGGAATATATGGGAAATCTCTGTACTTTCCTCTTAATTTACTATGAACCTCAAACCTTTAAAAAAAATAGTATCGACGCTCAGATCTGTCCACCATTTTGACGGAACCGAGGGCCTGAGCTTAAGCTTGTAATAAACTTCACCCTTTGTTTTTGCATTGGAAAAAAAAAAAAAAAAAATAGTATCAAGAAAAGATATTAGAAAGCCCTTCTAAAAATTTGTTTAGGGAAACTTGAGCAACTATTTTCCAAGCAAATAACTTAGAAAATATTTTATTTTGCTTTGAAAAATTAAAGTATAAAATGAGATATGACTTCAATATGGCTTATTGACACTTGAATTCAATACTTACCAATTTCCACAGTCAAAAAACTGTCTTAATAATTCAATAGGAGGTTGAGCTCCATATTTCTCCAGTGCAGGCATATTCATATCATCTATAAAAATAATACACTTCTTTCCCATAGGTGGTCCAAAAACTCCTTTGCGTCTTTTGTCTAATCTAGCCATAATAATGTTCTAAAATGTAAAGAAGGAGTGGCATATTTACCTATAATTGAATTATAAGATTATCATTGCTTATGTTAAATCAGTATCAACAATAAAAGCAAATTATGGAATTTTTTTTTCTTTTTTTGAGACAGAGTCTTACTCTGTTGCCCTGGGTTGAGCTCTGTTGCATCACAGCTCACAGCAATCTCCAACTCTTGGGTTTCAGCGATTCTCTTGCTTCAGCCTCCCAAGTAGCTGGGACTATAGGCGCCCGCCACAACGCCTGGCTCTTTTTTTGTTGCAGCTGTCATTGCTATTTTAGCTGGCTGGGGTCAGGTTTGAACTCGCCACCCTCAGTTTATGGGGCTGGCACCCTACCCACTGAGCCATAGGTACTGCCCCAAATTATGGAATTTTTATTAGTAACAGTTATTATTTGCTTAATTTATCAGTAATTAATTTAGTATAATAGTCCATACTTAATACCAGGAAAAAGAGAATACAAGTCTTTGTAAGGAAATAATGTCAAACAGCATTATATGTGCTTATTTATTTATTTTTATTTATTCATATTTAGGGCGATACTAAACTTCATACTCAGTATCATTTGAAGAACATTTATTGAAATCCTTCTATGGACTCAAAATTTTTTTTTTATTGTTGTTGTTCTGAGACAGAGTCTCAAGCTATCACCCTAGTTCGAGGCTATGACGTCACAGCTCACAGCAACCTCAAGCTCAGCCTGCCAAGCAGCTGGGACTATAGGTGCCTGCCACAACACCCGGCTATTTTGTTGTTGTTGTTGTAGTTGTCATTGTTGTTTGAACTGGACCAGGCTGGGTTACAAACCTGCCAGCCTTGGCAGTGTATGTGGCCAGTGCCCTACCCACTGGGCTACAGGTGCTGCCTGGACTCAGAATTGTTTTATATATATATTTTATATATATATATATATATATATATATACATAACATTTTTATTATTTTTTATATATATAATATATTTTCTCTTTGGATACCCCAATGTATCTATTAAATTTTATTTAATATTTAAAAGCACTAATCTTTACAACACTTAACTTTTTATAGCTGACATAATGTTTTTTTCTAATATTTTGAAACTCACTTGTATATTGCAAAAACAAATATCAAGATTATTCTTCTCATTCAAATAAAGTTCCACAGTAAAGACGTTCTAAATTTGTAAGATTTTGAAGTTAAGGGAATTCTATTGGCTTAAAACAACACAAATAAGGTCAGGAAAGAATAGGTAAGCATAAATTTATAGATGATAAAGTGGCAAATGGAAATATTTCAGGAAGTAGTTTCATCTTGGCACACTAGGAGGTTAAGAGTGGGATGCACATGGACATGGCTCCTGTCTCAGAAGGTCACACAATAGTCTGTCCATAGTTTGAAAGGAAACAGCAAATGCCCTTAAGGACTAACCAGGAGAGTCTAGGAAGAACAACTGAAAATTCTTCCTGTTTTTGTTTGTTTGTTTTTGAGACAGAGTCTCAAGATGTCACCCTGGGTAGAGTGCTGTGGCATTACAGCTCACAGCAATCTCAAACTCTGAGGCTTAAGCGATTCTCTTGCTTCAGCCTCCCGAATAGCTGGCACTACAGGCACCCACCACAACGCCCGGCTATTTTTTGGTTGTTTATGTCATTGTTGTTTGGCAGGCCCAGGTGGATTCGAACCTGCCAGCCCTGGTGTATGTGACTGGCGCCCCACCCACTGAGCTATGGGCACTGCCCTGAAAGTTCTTACATTTCTTCTTGGGTCCCCCACAACCTATGCCACCTCGTGTGTGTGTGTGTGTGTGTGTGTGTGTGTGTGTCTTTCTCTTGTACTGCTTTCTACAGTTAAGAAACAATTAGCGCTTCTTGTTAGTATTTTAAAAAAGGGAGTGACAACACTCAATAATCCAGTATTTTTTTTTTTTTTTTTTTGAGACAGAGCCTCAAGCTGTCACCCTGGATAGAGTGCCATGGCATCACAGCTCACAGCAACCTCCAATTCTTGGGCTCAAGCGAGTCTCCTGCCTCCGCCTCCCAAGTAGCTGGGACTACAGG